>CABEEJ010002776.1:58638-78123 GCA_901482245.1 Timema douglasi
GGAGGGAGAGTGGAATTTTTTTTAGGAAAAACCACCCCCAGTTCACCCGACCGAGATTAGAACCTCGATCTCCCCATCCTCAGCAGTCGAGCTCAACACGACTAGTGTGTTAGCCAACTATGCCACAGAGGTGGGTGAATTTTATTGTTGTTCTGTGTTTTAAGTGAGGGCTTTTTTGCCCCCTGGCCATAGAAAATTTTCAAATGATATTAATATTGTAAATCATCATCATCCAACATTTCCACCTCTGCGGGCCATCTGGCACATCCTCTTTCGTTCCTGTCGGTCTCTCCCAATTTCTCCCTCAACCACGTGCCTCCAAGTCCTTCCACCCTTCTCCATTCTCATCACATGACCTAACCAAAGCAACCTTTTTCTCTTCAGTGTCTCTTCTAACGATATAACTTTTAAACCATCATTAATTAATTAATTCCTCATTTCTGCTGCCTGCAATCTACTTAAATCTCTCTTCGTCCATGTCCAGTAACTATTCAATATAATATGTCACTTTTAGGAAAATCGTTTCTCATGTTTTGAGGTATTTTGAGATAGTACATACTTGGATGAAGGCACCATCTTCCAAATACATGTACAGTGAAATCTCCCATAATGGATTCTTATTTACAAAGAACAGCATAAATTTCTCCGGCAAAATAACTTGGTCTCCTATGGTGAAACAACCTCCTAATAACGGACTCTGACACTTATAAAGATGTACACCAGTCCATGTGGAGTATTTTACCGCAGGAATGTCGTCATCTCGCGTGAAGTATGAGCAGTCCTACCTTCCCTCTCTCTTATGAGAGTTTCTAAAATAACCTACATAGTATTAACTAAGGTACTTCAAGGTCGGACGTCATATCCCCTACCGAACCATCAGCGGGGGTTGTTTCGGTAGTTTAGTTTGTGCTTATGTGAACATTCACAGTACAGGAGGTCTACTATTCACATCTCGTGTGTGTACTATTCTGCATACAATACTGCACAGTGCGGTAATTAGATTGTTTAAGTTGGTATTTAAAGTATAAAGGTTCATATGGTTTAAAATGTTTTGAGAAAATATGATTTAAAATAAATCAATCCAGATAACAAACATCTCTTAGTAATGGACTTTTTTTAATCCAGAAAGGTGTCTGCTAGCAAGAGATTTTACTGGAATATAATATATATTTAATAAAAGATGTATAAAAAAACATATTTATACAAATTTGAATATTTCCCTGCTCTTACTACATCGTCCTGAGAAAGGAATGGTATCGGAACTATTCTTGTAGTGTGTATTAATAATATGACAAGGGGAAATGTCCAATATGTCGCAAGAAGTGTACTTTTCCAGTGATGATTTGTTTAGGCCTACGTCTTGCACAGTTGAATTTTATTGTACCTTTACTATAAATAAAAATTGACTTATCTCACAACTTTTTTTTTTCTTTTAAAAAGAAACCCTCTTTTAACTGTTGAAGGAAAAATGTCACCAAATGGTTGTATTAAATTAAACATTGATAGAAGGGCAAAGTCTACAAACTTACTAGAAAACTGTAGGCCTCAGAGTTCACAACTAAACACATAATTATGTCATTTTCAGGGTCCATCAGTCCCCTTATTCAGCAGGAGAGAGTAAAACAGACTGGATTATGGTAGCACAGGGGTGCAAAATATGTCCAAAGATCCAATATTTCCCCAGAACAAACATTAAAAAAAAAATTCCCTGAAAACCATAGCACTCAAAATAAAATATTGAATTTTTTTTATAGAGGTTGAAGGGAATAAGGATTATTACCTACTACATAGTTCGGAAAATTCAAATATACTTTTAATCATAGTTATTAGTGATTTTTATAGTACCTACCTTAAAAAAAACTCTCCCATCTCCTCGTGTGCATTACATATTGTTATTAATTGTTCATTGATATCAGTACACTTACCGGTACTAACGTTTAATTTTACATCTTGAGAGCAAGAGGTAATGGAGTGTAATCCCAGGAGGCCTTGATTTAATTGATTTTCATAAAATTTTAATTTTTTCGTAGACTCGCCACTACTGCAAGGTCTTATCACTTATTAACCACACTAGGGGAAATACTATCGCTAGTTACGACTATGAGTTTTTCCTGATCACATAATTAATATTTTACAAAACTTCCAATACTCCCTTGATCCTCACTTCTAGGTTTTTCTTGGGGATGTTTATTAGATGCGTGATATCAGAGTTTATCACGTCTGCCATGCCATTCACAACAAGCACAGTTGATATAATAAATATTTGTTTCACTAAACCATCTAATTTTTTATAAACCTTTATCTATTGTACAATGTACAAACCCTAATAGGTCCACTAAATACAACCATTTCATGGCTACACAATTATTACAATACGCATGTCACGAGTTTAAATAAACTGCATGAACATTGCCAGGTGATTAGGCCACGATATAAGGGTGACTGAATTCAAACCAAAACCAAACATCGCTCACCCTCCGCCACCTGCCCGCCATGGCTACCAAATACCCGGCAGGTTAGGTGAGTTATGACTCATCACTCAATCATGCCATTAGTCAGGTGGAATTATTATATTTTCCCTTTGTCCTTTATTTCAACGGGGAATGCCAGGCCTCCACCGTGGTTCGGATTCCACGTTAAACTGTAGGTCCTCCATTTCATCTCACAATCACCCTACCATTACACATTACCGTAAGTGCGTTTAACCCGAACGAGTAGTAAGACGCGGTGCTAATAATAATAATAATAATTTATCTCAACCTCTAACTTCTTCTTTAGAACTCCGACACATTATCTTAGTCCCTAGACACCGCAACTCTTTGTGCTTACACCGGCACACCTCACTATGACACTTACTGATAGTGTTGCTGTTGAGTGTCATCAGACTTAGTTTTCCAACAAATGAAACTACCATATCAGAACCAGAATGTACTAAAAACGTCAACAAAACTATTGGACTTTTCCCCTGGACATATTCTGCACCCCTGTGGTAGCATGGTTATAAGTTGTACGTTGAAAATTTATAATCATATGTTTTGTTGTGTTTTAACTGAGAACTTTGCGTTCTACAGTTTTCTGGTGTTTAGTCCTTGCCCATCATATTTTTAATATTCAATTTAAAATAGCTGTTTGGTTACATTTTTCCTTTCTTCTAATTAAGTTTACCCATCATGCATCATCATATCAAATATAGGTTAAGTGGGAAATCATCCCCTCACCGTTCCTAAATTTTCTTTACAGTTGTGCAAGATTCTACAGGAAAATGGTGGTAATAACATCAAGATGAAGGATAGTTATATTATAAGATGTGACTGTACAAGCATGTTCACATGTATTTTATGAATGGTATTTTGCAACCAATTAAACTATGTTACATTTATTTGCTTACAGTAAAGTCCTAAACTACGACACACGTTTTCTTTGACCTTGCTAGATTATTTTATTTATTTTTTGCAAAATAGTAATAGAAAAATAAAGATTTTAAAACTAATATGGCACAATAAATTGCCATAGCAATTTTATCTGTTTTGTATCGCCTTATTACTACAAATAATATACATATTAAATTAATATCTTGAGGTGTGTACAAATACATTATTTTTGAACTACAATACAAACAAATATAAACATACAAAGGTATAAAAAAACATGCACAACTTTTATTGGTCTACACATTAATTGACGAAACATTCAATGGGTGGTATAAACCAATTTTAAGAGGTTTTCTTTTTATAAATAATGCATATACACATTTTAGAGCAGTTCTAGTAATTGAACACATCATGTGATATCAAGAACACATATCTTAAGGGGTAGCATATCAAATAATAATAATTAACAAACAACAAACCACCATTAGTATGAATAATAAAGGGGAGAAGGGGGAACCTTCAACTAAAATAAACTTATTTTGATATTTTTTAAATTTCCTTTTGCATGATTTTTTTTTAGGGGTGTGCAAATGTTCTAAAGAAATATCAACTTCACTTTAAGGGGAGGGGGGGAGTGGTAATATCTAGCTTCGGCAATTACAAAACATCATCATTAAAAATAATTACAGCTAAAATACTCAATTATTGCCATTTTGAGCTGTTCTGTTAAGTACATTATAAATTAATTTTCAAAACTCCTGAATAATTGAATCGAATGTTGTGAAAATAACTTGATAATAAAATGAAATATTACAATCATAAAAAATTTAACAAAAGATATTTAAACCTTGGATTTGGCTTTGAGATGTTTCATATATCCGATTTGAGTTTGTTTCGAATTTGCAAATGTGAACTTCACACACTCCTAATTTTTTATTTCTAAGAGGATTAAAACAGGGACGATTTTTTTTTTCTTCTTATTTTTGAAAAATGTTGTCTTTCCTCTTAAATGTTTTTAAATTGTTAAAAGAAGGGGGCTAAGGGGTCATAACACTTAACAGTCAAGTCTTTTCTTCCAAACTCCTTCAGTCGAGCCAACATTTTTATAAGGCCGGTTTACAATTTGGACTTGAGATGAGCGCGAGCGGCTACGTCGTGCATGTCTTGGAGTGATTTGTACAAGGCCTCTTGGAACTTCTTGGCGCTCGTCTCTGGATGTGAGCGAAACGCCGAGATGCTGAAGTTAATATTGAGGTTCCTCGGGTTGTAGCAGATGCCGTACCCGTCGGGGACTACAGGGCCGAACGACAGGACTCCGTCACTACGCATTGGTACCTAGCAAAAAATATATATGGCGAATATTATCAGTATTTTTTTATGTGATTAGATTTAATTACGTGAATACATGGTCAGTGTGAAGCCCAGTTTCCAATACATCAGAATCCACTCGCTGATAAACCTGGTCGTGAAATATTTTCACCTGCTTCAGTGGTCGAATGGTCTAAAATACTACTCTCGCAACTGCCTAGAAAACCTATGACGGGGAAATCAGGGTTCGAATCCCAGTCATGTATACTGTGGGGATTTCTCCTAAAAGGTATTTTCCTACACACAAATGTGGTTACACTTCTTCTAAAATACAACCTTGCTCATTCCTAACACATTAGGTTAATTAGTGCGTATGTGTACAACCCGGACGGGTAGTAATATGTGGTGTTAAAAAAAATAGCTACTTTAAAGCACCACCTCAAAATACTTGCATCGCTGAAAAGTTACATGAATTCTAGACATCTTGCTGTGTCTGATGTTTGACGGGTTTTTATCTCTCTCTTGTGGTCCATAGCAACGAGATCACCCAAACTATTGCTAGAAATATCTGACAATATCTTGTCAAGTTTACACTACACCCACTCTCCACCGTCAGTGAACCCTGATCTTCCCGTCATTGGTAGTCTTGAGTCTATCGGGGGAGTAGCGCCACCGAAGCGAATATTTCCCTGTCAACAGTTTGTTTACTTTCATGTTGCTGTGAGGTGTTCACAGAAAACAAACAAGGAGCGAGAAAGAACGGTATTACCTCTGGGTAGACGAGGCCTTGATTCTCATACGATTGGACATTTAACTCACCTTGCGAAGATTACAAACAAAGGAGTGAGAAAGAACGGTATTACCTCTGGGTAGACGAGGCCTTGATTCTCATATGATTGGACATTTAACTCACCTTGCGAAGATTACAAACAAGGAGTGAGAAAGAACGATATTACCTCTGGGTAGACGAGGCCTTGATTCTCATACGATTGGACATTTAACTCACCTTGCGAAGATTACAAACAAAATAGGCTGCTGTCAACATTGATAACATTTTACTATAGTATTATTATTATTATAAAATTAATTAATGCCTAATGGCTTGGAAATGTATGATAACAATCTTTTAATGTTTGTAGAGATTAGAAAGATAGCAACAAAATAGGGAAAGTAAATATGATCACAATAATAATAGGATTAATTGATACCTTATGGCTTGTAAATGTACATTGGACACATTCTTGATATACCTGACTAGTTGAGATCCTAAAGTGTGTGCTGCGAATGTAGGCAGGATCCTTAAACAAAGCCGGGACCTCTAGACCATTCTCAACGGCGATTAACTTTAGTCCTAGAAGGTGTCGGTCCACACCGTGTCCATTCACGCACTGTCAACAAAACAAGTGTTAGATCACATGGGAGTTTTAAACTTTAAAACAGTCTATAGCAATACTCATTCAATGTTGATCATTAGTGTAATATTGAGGAGTTCTGATAAAAATACTGATGAATCATAATCTGGGAGCTATTAGTGCATCAGCTATGAATTGTAATCGTCACTTAAGATATTGATTTATCATAGTTTTTTTTTAACATGGTTGCTACAAAAGTTTTAATATAAAATTCCCTGTATAACTCTTTCTTATGGTTTTCTTGTTTATTAGATTTATTATATATTTTCAAAAGCAATCCTAAAGTCTACGAAACATCACATTCTTATAAATCCTTTATTCAGTATTTAATAATCTATGTAATATTCTTATCCCTGTGTAAATGTGCTATAAAACCAAGAAACCTTTACAATGGGGTGGGCCGAAAAAAATGAAATTAAAAAATTTCATTCTACAATAATTACCAAAAGATGCATTTTTATCATGTTAAACAAGAATTAAGTCATTGAATTTGAAAAATACCTTCTGCGTATCTTCCTATCGAGCCCGGGTTTGATTCCCAGGATGGGCGAAAAATTTATTATTGGGATAGTGTGGGTTTCCCCCTTTCACAGTGACGAATTAACAGCTGGGGGCTGGATGTTGTGTTTGTCCTACAAGTTGATATATAGGTTGTGTGCTGGTATAAATAGTCGGTTAAGAAAATGTGTGTTAAATACCTCAAAAAAATGTATGTAATTTATAGTTCTATCATATTCAGTTTTGATGAATCTTTAAATCTCTAGACTAGTAAATGTTTTCAAACGTTTTTATTGGCACAGTCATAAAAAATCCCAACACCACCTCTGTAGTCTCACCTCAATAGCGTAGTTCTTGTGATAGTTTATAGCGGCCAACAGCGCTCGGTACTTCTCCTCGTTGGTGGCCGTGCCGGACAACATCTTCATCGCAAAGTCCACAGACTCCTGCGAGCACGACCGGATGGTCTCCGTGCGTCCGTGGATGAACTTGCGAAGCCCAGCAGACTCGTAATGCGCCCCGGGTGTCTTGTGTAGCCTACCAGGAACATTCCAGAGTACAGTAGCGACATTCATTGTGGCAGAGTGATAGATATGTGCCAATAACACTTTTTCTGTTTCGCTTTGAATGGATATTATATTTATATGAATTACAAATTCTGAATTCAAGTTTAAATCTTTCTTCAAATTTTTTATGCGGGAAAAAATTAATATGGTGTACAGCTTTTAGGGGGGGGGGGAATCGATTTTACAAAAGATTTTATTCTAAAATAGTTTTAACATATTCTAGCATTATCTAATGAATTAATAAATATCACAGCATGCAATTCAATAACTGTCGATTTTTGACCCGTGAACATCAATTTGTAATGTAAATAACATCAAGCAAATACAGTAATTGAACAGTAATGTATTTTTAGACTACAATATTTTTCTTGACAAAGCTTTTTAGTTGTCAAAGTAGTTTTTTCCCCATCAAAGCAAAGTTGTATTTTGTGAAGCTTCGCGCACCTTTATACTTAGCCGATATATTTTATGTAAAGTAAATATTAGCGTTAGGTCAAATTCACTGTTTTATGAATATGAATATTTTATCTACGAAACTCAAATCCGAACCTTGGGAAAAATTGTGAATAAGAGAGTATCGTTGAGGATTGGTGAGTCCCACCCTTAGTATATACTCACAAACTTACCTGTAGAATGCAAGCTGTATACTCACAAACTTACCTGTAGAATGCAAGCTGTATACTCACAAACTTACCATGTAGAATGCAAGCTGTAAGGCCATTTGGATAAAACTGTCCGGGCTAACTTTGAAAGATTTTATAACGTCCTTCCCGAACGCAGGAAAAGTACTGCAGTACATCTCAAAATCAGCGACCAACCTGGGGAAACGTAGGACATTTGTTTTACCACGTTCTTGAATGGTTTCGAACGCTACAGAGACAAAATACTTAGCAGGCTAGACGAAGAGTTATTATTGTATTATACACTAGTGGATGCTGGTGCATGTTTTTAGATCTTACCCTTATCGTCTCTTATAGATATTTAAAATCATCAGTTGGCGGCACTGGTCTTAAAGTGTACGGTTAAAAACACAAAAAAGAAGTGGTTTTCTTTTCAACATGTCGTCTCACTGCCTGTTTGTATTGTACACAAATTTGTTAGACGAGGAAGATTTTATTTATAAAGTGTACCTCCATTTGTGCAGAGGGAGAGTGAACAACCAGTCTCAGTACACCCAACAGGGATTTGAACCCTGATCTCTTGGTTCATCAGCAGTCAAGTCTGTTGTGAAAATGATGCCTCAGACCATTCAACCAAGCTAATAATACGACAATGTTCGAATATCTAGAAACCAGTTCCGAAATTGTTTTATTTTATTTGCGCCCAAAAGTAATATAGGCTAGAGTAAATCGTAAATACTAAAATTAAGGTTAATTTAACTGACAAATGTAAGCCTTCTTACCTTGTTAACATTTGGTAGGCTGCAGAAAAAATGAGTACAAAGCATATTAATAATGATTCACAAAGTTACATAATCAGTTATTTTGCTAAAAGTGAACCTTTAGTATTCATTTGTCGAAAGGAAACACGACTGATACAATCCAAGGGCTTGTAAAAACACAAACACATTTTTTTGATAACAATTTACTATTTTATTGTAGACACACTGAAATAACACAGGACTTACTTTTTCTAATCACTGCGTCTTACTACTCATTCCGGCTATACGCTATGTACTAATTACACTAATGGCTTAGGGATTAGGAAGGGTAAATTGAAAGAAAATGCACACGCATTTGCGTGGAAGCCGGTTGGGGGTAAAAACTCCCTCAATGCACCTGACCGGGATCAAACCCCGATCTCCCCGTCTTTGGCAGTATAACCAACACGATAGTAGCTCGTTAAACGACCCGGCCACCGAAAAGGGTACGAGACTTGTCCTTACGAATATTTATTAGCACATAAAAATGAATATCAAAGTATTGTTTAATGTATAATAAGACAGTGTAGAAACACTGTATAATTATGTTAAGTTGGACATCCTGAAAGGATAGTTAGGTTAAGTCTAGATAGGGACAAAAACACTTCATTTCTTCTTGCTCTTTTACACTTCCCACTTCTTCAAACGTTCACAGCTACACAGTGTAAGAATAAATGAAGAGAGAAGTGTGTTTGTTCTTGTCTAACCTAACTCTGCTTTCATCAAGGGCATCGCACCGAGGAAGGTTGGTGGGGTTTAAATAGATAAAAGAATATAATGAGGAGCTCCATTTGCTATGGAAAAAAATCTTAAAATTTGATCAAATTAAATAAACTTTAGATAAAAATAGAAATTAAACTAATAAGTGTAAATTTAACTAAGAAAGCCCACCTAGGGGGTAATCCCATGCACTAAGGTGACATCTTCCTCTCTTCTGTCTTCTATGGCAGAAGTAGTCGCACACACATTTAAACACTATTTTTAACACAAATTGAGTAATGTTGTCTTTACCAAACAAAGAGACAAACCCTAAATTACTCCAATGGTGTGTTTAAATCAGTCCTTACTTGTCCAGGTTCTTGCAAGCAGTTTCAATCCCTTGCTCCACCTCGGGAGTCAGCTTGAACTCAAGTTTCAGTGGGACTGGGAACGTCACAGTTGGGAGGCTGTAGTTCAAATCCTGGGGGTGCTTGCCACTATTTAACAACATAAACCATACATTATATAATATTTACTAATTACTAATAGCATGCGAGTAACCAAAATTCTCAGTATGAAAATAGTTTTAGTAGTTGTTCCAAGTCTTTTTTTTTTCTCCAAAAATTGAATGCTCTGAATTATTTGTTTTATCTTGAATATTTTGAATTTAATAATTACTCATTCAAATTTAAATTAAACATTGAAAAAAGGATGGGACAAGGACCACACTTACCAGAATTTTATAAACCACAGTTAAAATACAACAAAACAGATAATAATGTAGTTTTCAGGGTACGTCGACCCCCTTCTTCATCAGAAGAAAGTAAAACACAGATTGGACTATGACAGCATGGCTAGAGGTAGATCATGGTCACTTAGATACTGTTGTAGCCCGTTTCTTGATTAAAAAAATAATAAATTTAGTCTTGGATTCTGTTATTGGGTGACCTGGTGGTCTAGGGGTAAGGTGTCAGACCTCTGTGCTGGGGGTCCGGGGTTCAATCCTCGGTCCCGGCAAAGATTTATCTGATTACCAAATCCTTCCTTCACCTCTGACAAGACGTGTATTGATCACAACTTGTGAATGTGTGGAATGCCAGGCCTCCACCGTGGTTCGGATCCTACGTTAAACTGTAGGTCCTCCATTTCATCTCACAATCATCCTACCATTACACATTAGCGTAAGTGCGTATAACCCGAACGGGTAGTAAGACGCGGTGCTAATAATAATAATAATAATGATTATGTTGCTGCCTGTTAAAACTTGTGTCTTTACTCTTGGTAGATGGATAGAATGTTATATTTATATTATATAAAAAAGGGAGTGATGTACTATGAATTTTTTTTAATAATGTGTTTGGTTGTGTTTTAATTGTGAACTTTGAGGCCTACAGTTTCCCGGTAAGTGTGTAGGCCTTTCCCTTCTACACTTTTTCCAATGTTTAATTTAATATAATTGTTTAGCGCCATTTCTCCTTTGTTTGCATACCAACAAAATTATGATCAGTAAATATTAGTTTATGCATTTTAAAATTATTATTTTTCACTTTAGTTGCCTTTTAAAAAACATGGTGAAATGATTTCAAGGAGAGTTATGAAGTTGAGTTTTGGAGGGAAAAGACCAAACGAGAGATCAAGGAAGAGATGGGAGGAGCAGAGAACAGCAAGTGAATGAATGAGAGAAGAATGGAAGAAAATAAAGGATTAAGAATATTTGATGGATTGAGAAAGATGGAGGCATTTTACTAGAGTGACAGGCTGGAAACAGTGATGTTGATGATGATGATGAAATGATTTTAATTTACTGGCCTGAAGCCCATTGTTTCGGGTGTTTTTTTAAAAAAAAGAATTCAGAAACCAGGGACAAGCCTTACTCGTTTTTATGAGCGTTGAGGTGCAGTGTTTAAGAGATTATTACTATTATTATCACTATTATTAGCTCCGAGTCTTACTACTCGTTCGAGTTATACTCACGCTCATGTGTAAGGGTAGGGTGATTGTGAGATGAAATGGAGGACCTACAGTTTAACGTGGAATCCGAACCACGGTGGAGGCCTGGCATTCCTCACATTCACAAGATGTCTTGTCAGAGGTGAAGGAAGGGTTTGGTAATCAGATAAGTCTGTGCCGGGACCGAGGATTGAACCCCAGACCTCCAGCACAAAGGTCTGACACCTTACTCCTAGACCGCCAGGTCACCCAATGACCTGTTAAGTCCCTGATGCGAAGCGCCCAACTTGCGTACCCTGCGATGTTAAAAGTTTAGCTTACATGTATTCGTAGATGTAATCTAGGAGGTATGCCACAGGGCCCCCCTCAGCCGAACAGTGCTCGTAACAGCAGCCCACCTCACCGCCGGAACCCACCACCAGCTGTAACATTACAGTACCATATTCACTGGAAACAATGTGTCCTTAAACATGACACAGTTCTAGGCCATGAAATGGGGGGGTGTGAAGTCCAGTTGTTATATTCAAAGCCAAGTCAAATTGAATAATACGAGATATCCTCGAAGCTTAATTGAAGTTCAAATATTTAAAAAAAGCAGGTGAAATTAAATTTTAGAATACTTTAGTTGTAATAAAATTAGGTGTAAAACATCATAAGTATATAGAATATAAGCAAAATTTTATATTTAATATATTTAGTTTCTGACAACAAAAATTTTTGTAGGGGTGTGCCATGTTCACTTTTTTAATTCGAAGCAAACTCGAATCCAATATATAAAATATCCTCGAAGCCAAATCGAAGTTCAAATATTTTCTTTTAGTTGATTTATGCTTGTAAAAATATATTGGGGTTGTTTATATTACTTTATGCACTAAAATTACTTGGACAATATTTCGAAACTAAGTCAAAGTTGATGTCTGTTTTGAAACTTCGCATACCCTTAACCTTTTGTCTCATCATAAACAATGATAAAAAAAACCTACTTAAGATGGATTATAACACACCCCCAACCCACAAATGGAAACATAAGAAAATACTAAATCAGCAAAAAACTCTTTACATAATTTAAGGACGGCAACTTGTGTGTTTTATTAGTTTGGCTTTAAAACACATTCCCGTATCATCGTGGCATTTTTTTATACTAAAAATGATAAACCTACCCACAGAATACTCCGTTGGTAGTTTTATTAAGGTCTCACCTTTCTCTTTTAAAGTCTTATCTAAAATCACACATTTTTGTTTCAAACTTAACACAATGTGTTTTAATTTGCTAGACAATATTGTGCAATAAATTCACAAAAATCCACTAGCGGGATGAATCGTTAACAGCTGGTTATTGCAGCGAGAGAGAGAAAACATGTTTGTGACCGAGTGGAGTATGAGAGAATAAGACTAGGAGAGGTAGAGGAGATTCGTATTACCGCGTATTTCGGACTAGTGTGGTTTGGATTAGCAAGATCGTGGCGTATTCAAAATTGGGTAATTTTTCACTGTGACCATTATTAGTTGGTTTTTTGTAGCACCGCATCTTATTACCCATTTTGGTTGTATACCTATGTACTAATTAAAATAATGGGTTAGGGATGAGGAAGGTTGAATTTTTGAGGTAATTTACCCACATTTGAATGAAAGGAGAGTGGGAAAACATTTAGGTAAAAAGAAAAACACTCTTAACACGCCCAAATCGGATTCAAACTCAAGATCTCCTTGTCATTGGCTGTCCAGTCTATTGCGAGAGTGACACCTTAGACCATTCGACCACCAAAGTGGGTTAAATGTAATTTGATAAGGAATGTTATGAGTTGCTGCGGACCTGAAGAGCCTTGTCGAACCAGCGATTTCCCCCGCTGGCACGACTACCCCCTCCGTGGACCATCTGTAGGCCGGAGATGGACTGCTTGTCAGTGACCCCCAGGTCAGGAGCGGGTCCATCCAGACAAAGCACGAACAAACTCTTCTCGATAACGTCCAGCAGCTTCATGTTGTACGGGTCTGGAGACATGCAACACAGCGGGGAAAGGGATTGGTCGCACAGAAGTTGGGTCAAGATTTATTTGAAGCCGAGAATAGAAACTATAACTTATCGATATCATTTCTTTGCTATGATGTACATTACCATTCATGGTCTTAGGTCATGTTGTTAGCTTTGTCTTATTATTGCGTAAGATAATTCACTTGTAAGATGCATAATTGCTCTAGAAAAAATTGTAATTCAAGATTATTTTTTTTAAAAACATCTTTGTACAGTCTTGCACACAATATTACCCTAGAATTTTGAAGGTGCTCTACATGAAAAACAAAAGTTATTGAATATAACTTAAGGTTCTTGGCCCTGTCAAGTGCAAGTCTAAAACCTATTTTATGGGATGGTGGGCAGGAGGGTGAAAGGCGTGGCGTGGCTTCACAACCGACAAAAGTATCCTTCCGCGCCAACAAGAACAGATGTATCACGGAAAATGTTGATGGCGCTAGCCACCAAACAGGTCTTGTGGAAAAATCATGTTTGGGAATATCAGTTTTCTCGAGAACGAGTGAAATTTTTACTGTATCTAATATTTTCAACGCCCCTTCTAAGATAATGTATCAATGTTTATTAATTGTTAAATTTTCTTATTTTATGTTATGAAGCCGCCAGTTTTCTATTGAAAAATGTCAATTTCATAAATATTTGATCACTGTTAAAATTATAATAGAGGTGTGTATATAAAAAGTACAACTTAATCAACATGCCTCTATTCTTGACTAAACCGTTTACGAAAATAAAATCGCAAAACAATAGAAATTCTTGAAGATAACCGTTTGTTCCCACGGGTCTGCGTTTCCACGCCAAATGAAAAGGGACAATCACCTTAAAGTAAGAACTTAACAAATGTGGCAAAGTTTTATCAGGCCCTCTGAATGCTTGTGCACTCCTAAATATTTTTTCGTGTTTTCTCCAAGGTATAATATTAGTCTCAGAAACAGCAAACTTGCTCTGCCAGGTGTTTGTTGTGCCTCACATATTACTTTTTAAAGTTCATATCGTAGCTTCTCCTCCTTCCATTGTCTACATGAGACACTGAGGAACACTTCTTTCCAACAAGATCGATCACTTGTTGATCTGCAATGGATAATTTTTTTTTAACCACAAATTCTGCCACCAATTAATACTGACCTACTGAATTACCAGTTCAGTGACTCTGAAGAGTGGAAATCCTCTTTTTCTCTTTGTTTCGACCTTGAGTTTATTATTTGATGTGCGCTATAATTCCCACCGGCCAGTCGGTACAGTTCCAACATGATATAAAAAATAGTCCTTTTTTTTCAGTGAAAAATGTTAGGCCGCACATAAAATATGAGTAGTTTTTTCCGAAGGACATTTTTAGGATAAAAACATCGCACTATATTTGGGACAGCATGGTATTTAGTTTTAAATCCATCAGAAATATTTCTGAATTCTTAACTCTCTTTAAGGATTTGAGTATTCAAGGATTGAAACAACCCATCCCTAATTATAACAACAACAAAAGCTAACATTTAGTTATCATTTATTATACTGCTGTATTAAATATAAATTATCATTCTGTTGTATTGGAACTGTGTCCTTCAGCAGCGCCCAACCTTGTGACAGCAGGCGGTGGTACTTGGCCCAGGTGTCCCTGTTCTCCGAGGTGAGGATCCCCACGGTCTTGGTCGGTCTGGGAGACTCCTCCACGACGAATCGCAGCTGACTCAACAGCTGGTTCTCATCCAAGGCCCGCATATTCTCGTCCAGGATCGTCACACTGAAAAACTATCAAAACCAGAATTATTATTTAGTATTTTTTTTAATGATCACATGTCCAAGTAAAGTCCTGAATGTGCGGTAGTTGCATTATGCACGGAATATTCTATTAACGGGCGAGAAAGAGCCTACCAATTTTGCCGGGAAGGGTATTTTCACATAGCTTCCAGGATACTTTTACATGCCACAATCGACACGGGACTGACGGCTTCACTTCCCCTTTGAAAGAAGTTGTGCTACAGATGTTTATCACTCAATTATAGCCTGTCGATCTGAGCTGGATTTGAACCCACTAACATTGGGTCCTGAGGCAAGCAATTCACCTTAAGACCACCGAGGTCAACATAAAACTTCCTTTGATAATGAAGGTTGCTATTTTTTTTTAATACAGACTTTCCTGTATTTCGCAGTTTATCAGAATAACTCAATAAGGAAAACCTCTTTTCGCTCTATGAGGTAATTGTATCATATTTGGAAGAAGGTACAGGAAAGGTGGATAGAAACATATAAAAGGGGGACAAACACAATATGGCCTTTACAATGAAAAGAAGAACACAGTTCACACTTTACACTGCTGCCAATGGACAAAGAGGTAATGGTTGCCTATCTATGTATTCTAACTTTCTTTACCATTTTCCTTTTTCTCCCCTTTTGTGTTTTGGTTTTCTCTTTTAGGAAGTTGCGTTGCGCGTTTCACACTCCTCCCTGATGAGTTCCGATAGAATTAAATCTGGGTCGGGGGATTGGGCGGTGACGATCAATTTTCTTTGAGAGACATACATTTCTTCTTTGTCCATTGGCAGCAGTGTAAAGTGTGAACTGTGTTCTTCTTTTACATTGTAAAGGCCATATTGTGTTTGTCCCTCTTTTATATGTTTCTATCCACCTTCCCTGTACCTTCTTCCAAATATAATGCAGTTTATCAGAAGTAATTTCCATGCTGCCAGCTGATTTAGGACGTGTTAGAGAGGAATGATGGATCATGTAATGAGGACAGAAAAGGAACAGATTCAAGGAAAAAGAATCTTCTCCTTTTCCGATCCTCAACCTTGCTTCCTCTACTATCTCATGTACTCCACATACCACCACTCTCTTTAATGAATAACTTCATTCCTAATCTTGTTTCTCCTTGTGACAGCTAACATGCTCCTCACAAATTTAATGATTATGATAATGATATAAATCAGTTTCCAAATTATTATTTTTTTATTCAATGTTAAATTCTAACCACATAAAGTGAATTAGTTTGGAGAGGAGGTTTGAATATTACAATGCTTTTAATTTTTTATCATTGCAACCTCTTCAAGACATTTATGTGGAGTCTAAGCACAGCCATTTTGAAACGTAGGCAGTTTCGTGGAATGCTCCTTCGCTGTAGAGTACAAGAATTAGTTGTTATTATTATTATTATTAACACCGCGTCTTACTACCCGTTCGGTTATACGCACTTACACTAATGTGTAATGGTAGGGTGATTGTGAGATGAAATGGAGGACCTACAGTTTAACGTGGGATCCGAACCACGGTGGAGACCTGGCATTCCACACATTCACAAGATGTCTTGTCAGAGGTGAAGGAAGGGTTTGGTAATCAGATAAATCTGTGCCGGGACCGAGGATTGAACCCCGGCCGCCAGCACAGAAGTCTGACGCCTTACCCCTAGACCGCCAGGTCACCAATTAGTTGTTAGTTGTAATACAAAAACTCATCAGATTGGGGGAAAGAGTGACCGTCCTGTCGTGATACGTGTTAGAAAAACCAAGCTCTATAAACACTTGCAGAGAGCCGTGGCTCGCTCGAGTACAATGAAAAATAGGTAGTTTCAGAGAAACCCGCAGGTGTGTTGGCTTCAGTCTTTTTCAAAGATTATTAACATAACAAAGCATGTTATGTGGAACGTCTCTGACGGGGATGAAAATTGTATTGATAGTTTGTTGTAACATGAGTGGCAAGTCGAACCAATATGTGGACTAAGCACCATTAATAAATTTTTCGTAATCGCCAATCAATGAACTAGTATTATTTTACAAAATAATCCTAACTATGTTTCGATAACATAACATCTCTTTAATTATTTACGCCTACAAATCAATGACGTGATGCACGACATCTTGCAGACACACAAATAGCTTGAAATATTATTTAAGTTTGCAAAAAGTTTGGAATGCTGATCTAAATGTTGTTAGTTTAAATTCTTTTAGCGACAATTTCTTGAACCATTTTACCAAAACCCACTTCTGCTAGTGCTCTTACCTCATTGTTGTGAACGACAACAATGTGTCTTGAGCGGTCAGTGGGTTCTGGGAAATAAGCCGAATCTTCCGGCAAACCAGGGATACGACAGGTCCTGAATATCCTGTAGTATTGCCCCATGTCCAGCGGATCTTTTCCGAGGGTTTCTTGAAGAAGTCTGTTCCTGGGAATAAAGGGAAGGTTAGTAAACACTGGCTATCCTATGTGTGTGTGTGTGAAACGTGGTCTCTTACCTTACAATACAAAAACAAGGAGCTTAGGACGGCTGAGGAGTGAAGGTTACATGGCCTGTACTCATCAGAAGGCTCACAGATTACAACGGGCAGGACATGCAGGGTGAATGGGAGAATCTAGAGCCGTGTTCAGGGTATTGACGAACCCAATGAGAAGGGACCATTGGTAAGACCTATATGCAGAAGGGAGGATAGCATTAGAATGGATCTGAAAGAGATAGGGTGTAATAAGATGGACTGGATATAACCAGCTCAAGATAGGGATAGGGTGTAATGAGGTGGACTGGATAGAACCAGCTCAAGATAGGGATAGAGTGAAATGAGGAAGACTGGATAGAACTAGATCAAGATAGGGATAGGGTGTAATGAGGGGGACTGGATAGAACTAGCTCAAGATAGGGATAGGGTGTAATGAGGTGGACTGGATAGAACCAACTCAAGATAGGGATAGGGTGTAATGAGGGGGACTGGATAGAACCAGCTCAAGATAGGGATAGAGTGTAATGAGGAAGACTGGATAGAACTAGCTCAGGATAGGGATATGGTGTAATGAGGTGGACTGGATAGAACTAGCTCAAGATAGGGATAGGGTGTAACGAGGGGGACTGGATAGAATTAGCTCAAGATAGGGATAGGATGTAATGAGGTGGACTGGATATAACTAGCTCAAGATAAGGATAGGATGTAGTAAGGTGGACTGGATAGAACCAGCTCAAGATAGGGATAGGGTGTAATGAGGTGGACTGGATAGAATTAGCTCAAGATAGGGATAGGTGGCGTACATTGTAAGTGTGACAATGCACTTTCAAGTTCCTAATGCCAGAGTAAGTAGGAGACAGTATAAATAAAACCAAACCACTCAGGTGAAACAATTAATACGAACCAATGTGAATACACAGTTGGTTTAAAGGTAAATCAAGAAACACAATTCACACTTTACACTGCTGCCACTGGACAAAGAATTGATGCCCGCCTTTTGAAGAAAATTGATTGTTAACATCCAATCTCCCGACCTAGGTTTCATTCTATTGGAGTTCATAGGGAGGGATTGTGAAAAGCGACAACGCGATTTACTAAAAGAAGAAACCAAAACACAACCGGGAGGAAAAAGAAATTGATAAAGAGAGGACATTTAGTAGGAATATGTAAAAGAAACAAACAACACAAAAGGACAAATAAAGGATATGGACATAAGATATGAATATATATTAAAGAGTAATTTTCTCTCTCAACCATCAACACTAAGAAATATGAAGAGTGAAGTTTAATTTTGTGTTAATTCTTACTCATCGAGTATCTTCTTGAAGCTGAGAGCCCCTTGTATGAAGCGAGTGGCGTAGGTGAGATGACCTTCCTGCCTTTCAAACGACTGATGCGGCAGCTGAATCCCCGGGCTAGAGTGTACCACAACAGGCAGACGATAGCTTAGATACGCATACTTGAGCCACCAATCAGCGAGCTACATCAACAAACAAACATTTCAAAACATTTTTAACCAAACTGTAGGAGTCCGCATTGGTGGTGGCCGAATGGTATAAACCGTCACTCTCACAATATACCGGACTGCCGCTCGCCGGGGAGATCAGGTTTTGTATCCCAGTAGGGTCTAGTGAGGGTGGTTTTCTCTTAATATTTTTCTACTCTCCAACCCCGCAAATTTGAGTTAACTTTCTCCGAGGTCCACCTTTCTCACCCCTATCCAATTAGAGTCATTATCATATACCTGTACAACCTGAATAGGTACCTAGGAAGATGCGGTGATAGTAATAATAGTTCTGTAAGGGTTGAAGTCAGCGAGTTTAAACCAATGTTTGTGCACTAATTTGCTATTATTATTATTAGCACTGCGCCTTCTACCCATCCGGGTTATACGCACTCACGCTAATGTGTAATGGTAGGGTGATTGTGAGATGAAATGGAGGACCTACAGTTTAACGTGGGATCCGAACCACGGTGGAGGCCTGGCATTCCCCACATTCACAAGATGTCTTGTCAGAGGTGAAGGAAGGGTT
>CABEEJ010002776.1:80875-100759 GCA_901482245.1 Timema douglasi
ACCCATTCTTCACAAAACTCTACAACTATGGTATCATTTACACAACACCCATTCATCACAACACTCTACAACTATGGTATCATTTACACAACGCCTATTTGTCACAAAACTCTACAACTATTGTATCATTTACACAACGCCCATTCTTCACAAAACTCTACAACTATGGTATCATTTACACAACACCCATTCATCACAAAACTCTACAACTATGGTATCATTTATACAACACCCATTCACCACAAAACTCTACAACTATGGTATTATTTACACAACACCCATTCATCACAAAACTCTACAACTATGGTATCATTTATACAACACCCATTCTTCACAAAACTCTACAACTATGGTATCATTTACACAACACCCATTCTTCACAAAACTCTACAACTATGGTATCATTTATACAAGACCCATTCTTCACAAAACTCTACAACTATGGTATCATTTACACAACACCCATTGATCACAACACTCTACAACTATGGTATCATTTACACAAGACCCATTCTTCACAAAACTCTACAACTATGGTATCATTTACACAACACCCATTCATCACAACACTCTACAACTATGGTATCATTTACACAAGACCCATTCTTCACAAAACTCTACAACTATGGTATCATTTACACAACATCCATTCATCACAACACTCTACAACTATGGTATCATTTATACAACGCCCATTCACCACAAAACTCTACAACTATGATATCATTTACACAACGCCTATTTGTCACAAAACTCTGCAGATGTAGTTCTAAAGTTTAAAATCTAAAACTGATATTAGATTGTCATCTTGTCAGTGAGTCTTGTTGTGGTGTAATGGAGGTCTTTAGATGGGCAGCAGGGTGGGAGAACATTTTCTACTGAAGGGAGTTTTTTGAGCATCTTTTGAGCGTCTTCCTCGAGTCTTTCTTCTTTTTCAATGAGACGGGCCACGGTGTACCAACTTATTGTTTTTATAGGATCGGTGGAGAGCAGCGTTCGATGTTCTGACGACTTGTAAGGGGGAGGCGGGCAGGCAGGGATCGCAATAGGTAGGGTTTCTGAGGGGAGGGAGCCCTTGGGAGATCCGGGTGAGAGAACAGGGGAGGGCTGGTGAAGAGTGTAAGGGAAAAAAGGTTTTTAAAACAGAGTAGCTTTCTGCTTGGCCCCTTTTGGTTCTGTCCTCCTTTGCTACGTTGATAGCGAGGGTGAGTGGGAGGGTTGGTATTCATGGGTGAAGGAAAGGGGGAATTTGCGGGTTGTTTGTGAAGTGTGCAGTAGCAGTGGTAGGTTCTTTGCGGAGGGGATGTTGGCAGCCCGGATGTGTCTGAGCGCAGGGAGTGAAGAGAAGAGGGAAATGGCAGTCAGGATTGTTCATGAGCGCAAGAGGAAACGTGTGTGTGTGTGTGTGAGAGAGAGAGAGAGAGAGATTGGTTTTAAAACAAATGCTTAATGAAACAAAATAACTCAAGAGGAGAGAAAAAGATAGGTATGTAGATGTTTATTCCAAATTTTAATTTTCCTTATCCCTGGGCCTAACTACACTTGGTCAATTAGGGAGGTTGGCCCCAAACCTTCCTCGGAGGCTTACTCTCTAAAACCTATGCTAAAACATATATATAATACTCTCTTATATTTAACACGCATAAAATCAGTTACACCAAAGATTTACATATATGTACAAAGTTAATTATTTATTCATTTATTGGATAGTTTGATGTTTGTTTGGTCTTTCTGTTTTGGTGCACTCTTTTGCGAAAGTTAATGAATACGGGGCTGTTCTACTTGTCGCTCCCTAGGGGTGTTTGGGGAGGGGGATCTCGTCTTATTGGCCGTGCGAGGGTTGACCGAAGGGAAGGGAGTGGAGGAATGACCTGGTGTATCCGCTTGCTACCAGGTGGCCCTGCCTGTCTCGACTGGGGGTGTAGTTTCCCGCGATAGTGCTCGGAACGGTCACCAGGTACCGTACCCCTACGGCCGCCGCACAACATTATTAATTCGGAGTGAATGTTAACTGTTCCAAAGGGGTGGTGGAAGGAGGTACGGCATTGCCAAAGGGCTGCCTACTACCAATGATCTTGGTACTTGAGCTAGCTAGGCCAAGTCTGGACCCTTAATTACTGCCCTTGCTTCTCACTTTACTCGCGTAACAGGAAACCAGAGATTAGCCACGTCATTGCATTCCAACAAGAAGTCTGCATTCTCCTCCCTTCTTTCTTTTTAAAAAAGTATATGTTTCAAGATAACCAATAAAACGCAAAACTAGCGACACCGTCCTGTTGGTAAATATAGCAACTACGAGATCCCCTGCCCCGTTTGTTGAAAAAGAGCTCTTCTATATTGCACACTTAACATACACTTTCTGAACCGACTGATTAATAAACACAAGACTAGCAACACTAACTGAAATCTAGAACAGGTACAACATCCAGGCCCCGGCCGTTACACGGGTAACCCACATTTCACCAATTATAAATTGTTCAACCATACTGGGAACCAAACCAGGGACTTTAGTATGTAGATAGACATACTATTGACAGGATCTTAATAAAACAGAATAGATTATGCACTACTTTAAAGCAACAATATAATATTGATTTTTACCCACCTCGGTGGCGTAGTTGGCTGACGCGCTTGTCGTGTGGAGCTCTACTGCTGAGGACGGGGAGATCGAGGTTCGAATCTCGATCGGATGAACTGAGAGTAGTTTTTCCTAAAATGGTTTTCCACTCTCCCTCCATGCAAATGCGGGTTCACTTCCTCTAATTCAACCTTCCCAATTCCTATTCCATTAGAGTAATTAGTACTTAAAGCGTATAACCCGAACGGATAGTAAGACGCGGTGCTAAATATTATTATTATTATTATTATTAATATAGATTTTTTTTAAATTGTATTGAAAGAAGGCATATAAAAGAAGATAAAATTTGTTTTATGCCATTTTAATCTACATTCCTAGAGGTAAAATTCCTCTAAATCCAATCCAATCCAATCCTCATAATTGGTTCATAATCGTATAAGTCAAATGGGTACCTAGTAACACGCAGTACTAAAAAAATAAATTCTATTCACTCTAACACTAAACTGGTTTCTGATATGATATTAATATATTAAGCAAGTATGAATTATTTTTCAAATTGTGAGCTAAACCCATTGAATCCAATTCAAAATTCAAAATTAATCTGAACATTTCTAATATTAAGATTCCAAATTCTTGAATCAAATCCAAATATTAGTTAAGATTCTGATTCAAATTTTTTTAAAGCCTTCTTTCATTTATTTATAATCAACAATATTATTTATTTAAGCCAGACATAATTATGATTTGAGCAACATGGAGCTTTGGGTATACTTGCGTGAGATGTTTTAAAATCAGTCACATTTTTAAAATTTAAAATAATTGAGAGCTCAATGCCTTAAAAAAAACTACAAATAAATAGTAAATACATATAATCATGCATCAGAAGTGAAATGTAAAAGTGTGATGAACTATAATTCACCTCAAATACTTCTCTAAAGTTTTCTCAAGTGGTGGAACTGGTAGTTTAGCTATGGTTGGTTGAGACGTCACCCGAGTCTGGGCTGAGGTTGAGTTTTTGGCTATATTGTTGTAAACAGGGACCCCAAGAAGAGATGACAGACGTTTCTGTTGAGAAACTATTTCTGATATGTGGAGTACCTAACACATCAACACAAATAAAATAAGTATGAATACATGTCAAACTGAGAGATTGGTTGTTGTAAATGTGAGTTTACCTGGTATTAAGACTCCACTCATTGTGCTTGCTTATGAGTAAACGTTAAAAACAATCAGATTTTAATATATCACCAACTATTTTGATTGTTTTTAAATCTTACTTATATCAAATTTAATTTCATTTTTTTTAAAGGTTCATATTTAAGTTAATGTACCTATACTAACATTTATAATATTTTAAATCTAAATTTATATAACTGTGACTTGATAAAAAAAAACGAAGTAAAATGTTCCCATATGTTTACCTGGTTGTAAGGAGCCATTTTTCTTATAAGAACCTTCAACATTTCTTGACTTTTTTTTATCGACTATAACCTGTAAATAAATAATCAAATCAAAACATAAGATATTTATCAGCTGAATCACTGATCAAAATTATTCCCAACTCTCATGATTTTGTAGAATTTAAACGATTTAGATATATTAAATGTCAACAAATAAAGATACCGGCAAATGAACAATTAAATTACACTCGAATATAAAATAAACATTTAAATATTTAACTAAGTCAGAGCGGGCTGAGAAGCAATTAATAAAACTAACAAGTAACAATAGAACATGGTTCTAAACGGAATCATAGGTAGCGCACGAGAGCAGATATGATTCTAAAATACATCTTTGATACCAACACAAAAAAAGAATAGTGCAAAAAAATTATAACCAGATATTATTTTATTAAAAATAAGTAATTAATTGATCAATACCTTTAAAAATCTTTAATAATATAAATAATCATACAAATTGGTACAATTTTTTTAATCTTCTGTATGAAAATGTGGTTCTTGCACAAATTAAAGAAAATACGATATTTAAAAAACATAGCCTTAATTTAAAATCGTCAAGTTTAAGGTGCCACAATTCCTATATTTGAATTGCGGCACGAGCACACTTTGTCGGGAAGGTAGTACTAAATAGGTGTATATATATATATATACACACACACACACATACACAAATACCTACAATTATACATGTGCTTATGTCTGCTTCGGTGGGCGAATGCATTAATGCGTCACTCTCGCAACATACTAGAGTGCTAATGACGTGGAGATCGGTGTTCGCATCCCAGTTGGGTATACTAAGGGTGTTTTTTTCAAAATAGTTTGATCTTTTCCCTTTATGTAAATGCGTGTATAATTTATCTATTGTCAACCTTCCTCATCCGTAACTCACTAGCATAATTAGCATAGCATAATTAGCACGTATGTATATAATCTGAATCGATAGTGAACCCCAGTGATAAAAAGATAACAATAAGAACATGGAGGAAACGAGGTACAGTATACTGTTCATAAATATACTTTTAAGTAATAATTTTAAAAATATTAAACAAAATACCACCTCCGGAACTCCTAAAATTTCGCTTAATATTTATATCAAAATTGATCCACACTGTCAAAAGGAACCAATTTATGGCGTACTTGGCGTACAAATACGTTAGATTAGATTTATCTAATTTGTCTACTGTCATTTAAAACATAAAAGAGAAATATGTTTTATAAACCTATTCATGAGTACTATATAACAATGAAAAAATACACGAAAGTACTATTTTTTTCTTTGCAGTAACATTAATTATATCATAAATGGTCCAGTGCTTAGCGTTCTATAGTTTGGATTCACACAACAAGGGGTCAATTTTAAGCAATATTTGTTCAAACGTGCAATTTTAAGACATAGTTTCGTAAAATTAGCAAACATTTTTTAACCCGTGAGATTACGTGAGAGAGAAAAAGAAAAAAAAGAGATGTTTTAGTTTGGTAAATTAAATTCATCAAGACCGAATCTCGGACTTTGAAAACAAAACAAAAAGTCAATTTAAAAAAAAGCCTAGATTAGAAAAATATGTAATTAATATAAACTTTTCTCTACCAAGCTTTTGTACTAGTATGCTATAATTGATTTACAAACATTTGATTCATAAAAAAGTATATCGCTTCCAAATCAACACTCTCCATTTTACCAACAGTATCTCATCAGGAATGTGTATTTTACAACCATACAAGCAAAAAGGATACAAAGTTAATTGTATACACACATTATCTCCTCATTCCAGCAAACATGCGATTAAAGCAAGTTTTTATGCCTCCAAAATATCGATACCGCTTAAAAACATACTTATCCAACATAAATGCTTAAAAGTTATTCAAAAATGCCTAAAAAATTACCAACAACAAGGACGTGAACCAAGAAAATACGTCTAAAACCCTAAAAGGGACACAAAATAGCACATGATCATTGTCTGTGCTGTACAAATATAATATGACATGTCATCAAAATCTGGGTCCTTTAACTTTAGAACGTAAAAAAAGTATTATTTGATTTTAAAAAATACTTTTTTTCTAATCCATAATATTAGTATTAGAGTTTATAAGGAAGGAGCCATAAAATGCTTAACAGACTGAAACTTGAAGTGTTAATTTTATAAATGTGTTACGTCGATTTTAACGATGAGCATTTACAGAGGTGGATTGATATTACTGCTGGGAAAATAAAAAAAAGATTAATGATAATGTGTGTAGCACAGATTTTGGGGTAGATTACACCATCACCCATTCAGCCAAAACATGTTATTTTGATATACTAGCCTAAGGTTAGATAACCCGTGAATTGGGTTAATACATGGGCCACGTCTTTTTAGTCACTGTCTAAGCTACCTGAATTGTTACACCAATAAGGTAGTGGTGGATAAGGTATAGTTACAGGAAATGTGACCACGTTTGTTTGAAGGGAGAGTAAGAAGCCATTTATGGTTCAAATAACTGCCTGAGAACACACGGTACAAGTTCTAACAATGAAATACCTGTCACTGGTAACCCAGATCAGGCAAACGTGACACTTTAATCATTGTACTTGGCTATGAGGCCCTGAAATGAAATCACGCATCAACTAACTAGTAAGAAAATGTGATTCGGGATCCATTAAAATCAAGAGTTTCCATTTGTACATTTCAAGTTGCAGAATGTTTTGTTTTCTTCGGGAATAATAGGTATGGCTTTTCGAAAGCAACTGATTATATTATAGCTTATGTCCGTAAATTCTAATTTTTTTTTATCGTATCTCCATAACTCTTTGAGATATGAAATTACTTAACATTGCAAATAGGTAGGTCTATTTAAAATAAAAAATCTTTTATTCAAAACGTATATTTATAAAACCAATATTATATTTTTTGAAAGACGGGGATTTAATGAGCTTCAATTTCGTTGTTTTATTCACAGTGATGTTTAAAATGCGGGCACATTTCCTTAATGTTCTCCCTCTTGTTAGGTTATCTCAAAGTCACGATGTCTTTGATTAAATTCAAACATCAACAATGCATACATTTAGTTAGTAAAGTGATTTTAACAAATTGAATATTTATTTAAGAACAGAAGAAAATATGACCTAATGTTTAAAAAATAGAGCTTATAGTTATTTATTTATCAATTATTGAATATACCTAACATATTATTGTTATTTTTAAATTATAGATTTTTTTAAATGTTATTTATAAAAAAATTTTAAGATAAAAAATGGCAGCCACTACCCTGCAAGGAGATGATCATTTAAAAAATGACGTTTGACTAAATTTTAATAAAACCACATCTTAATTTTTAATACTGTCTCCAATAACATATTTTATAAATTTATTTCATTAAAATATTTAATTACGTCTTTAAAATACTTACTCAAATAGTTAACTCACAGATGTATTAATTTTGTTCTAGAAACTTCTTTTTCCCGGAAGACCAATTTGATTAGAGAGTGTCTCTTTAATATCTCTTTGACAGTTACAGAGATTGGTCAGTTGTAAAACGGAGTTTCCGTAGTGTAGTGCTGTTTGTGTTAAACTCTTCATATATATATTTTTTTAAACTTGTGAAAGTGATGTGTAGATTTGTAGTTTATTTTAAAACTTTTTTTCAATATGGTGCCTGTAGGAATTATAATTAAGGGGAATGAGCCAGTTTGTTTTTTTAAAAAACTAACACTTTTAAATATGTTTTTCAAATCTTAAGTCAAATGCCTCAAGAATTTTTTCAAATCTTTGTTTCGTTATAGTATGAACATTTATTGATAGTTTTAACTTTAAATGAATACTAGACTTATATATGCATATTATTAAAACAAATATGATTAATTATTATCAATAATAATCAAGTACAGCTGGAACAGGTTTGCCGCCATTTCGAAGTTCGCGGTTATAAACCCGGTCAGGTGAATTATCGAAGGTGTTTTTTCTATAAATAGTTTCCCTTAACTAAAACGTGGTCACATTTACTCTCAAATATTATCTTCCTAATTGTTAATTCACTAACGTAATTGATGTAATGGTGTTGCACTAACACCGGCTCATTTCCTTGTTGCATGCTTGTAGATATATAGTGTAGTTTGGACAAACCATCAGTATAGAGTCAAATATAGCTGGTAACCTATTTACCTCTGACTGATGGGGAATCCCTCGTTAGAATTGCAACTGTTTTCATTTCTCATGCCATGTACCATGTCTTCTTTTGTTTCAGGATTTTTCTTTTGTTTCAGGATTTTATTATGTTATAGTGTATGCCTGTTTTTAGCTATAAATATCAGTGTGTCCCCCTTCTTTTCGGATGACAGGTTAGGTAGGGCTAGATTTAAGTTACACTGATAATTTATGGCTAAAAATAAGGCGGTAAAGTTTTATCGAGTTTGGCTTTTCTTGAGCACGGTTGCAGCATTCCAATATCCCACAGTGATCTCTTCAAATGGAAGGTTCGCTTTGGAATGTTTACGGATGTCTGCACAGTGTGCTTATGAACGGCTTTATTCGATGAATGATGTGTTTTTATTGTGTTATGTTTGTATTTATTGTGTGCTATGTTTGTATTTATTGTTGCATGTTTGCATGCTTCTTACTAGAGCCTAATGGCAGAAGAGTTCTTCTCCCGGGCTGCCCACTCCCTCCCTTTTGATAAACTATGTTTTAAAAATAAGCCTTAAGCCTCTTAAAACAATTAGAATCATTAAATATATAAAAATAACTTCATATTAAGCCTAAATGTTTAAAAACAATATGCACTTTTAACCAGCCTGTGAAAAAATATTTCAATAACTATAATTAAGTTATTTTATTTGATAGCTTAGTTTAGACTTTCAGGCTGGAAATTATTAATTTGTCATTAACAATTTGTTTATATTCCTTCATTTGTAAAAATAGCACCTATGAATGATGTTATTCCTACGTGCTGTTTTATCGGAATGAAGTTGGCAAATATCTACAAATTGATTTGTGGTTTCCAAACCTACAGGATCGTCAGAACCATGTTCGATACCTGGAGGGTACATAAGTGAAACTTTTATTAATTTATTACTACTTAAATTTTTAATATTTCACCAGTATTCAACTTTTGTCTTGCTATTATAGATTTCTATGTAATTGTTAAATCTATTTATTGGAATTACTATTATTTGTAATACTTTTATTCAATATTATTGAGTTATTATAAATTGCTGTGTAATTTGGCCCCTTACAATATAAATGTGGCAGCTCTGGGTACTGACGGAGGTAAGAACATTTTTATGGTGTAGTCTATTCCTGCAGGCATAAAATATCAGTTGAGGAGTGCATTTATTTATTATGTTTGTCTGTTTGTTTACTTAAAAATTTAAATAATCTTTACTTCAAAACCTCAAAATTAATTAAAAAAACTCTTATTTTAAGACTGTGTTTACTTAAAAACTTAAATAATCTTTACTTCAAAGCCTCAACATTAATTAAAAAAACTCTTATTTTAAGACTGTGTTTACTTAAAAACTTAAATAATCTTTACTTCAAAACCTCAAAATTAATTAAAAAACTCTTATTTTAAGACTGTGCTTTATTATTTAATTGTCATGAATGAATTGAATAAATACTAATAAAAGGAGGCTATATAATAAAAAGTAATTGAAAAAAAATTAATATACAACATTTGTTTTGCGCTATATTTCTTATATAAAAAGTTAATTCAACTTCACAGTCTATTCTTAACTTCACAGTCTATTCTTGACTTCACAGTCTATTCTTGAAAAATTTGATAAAAAATACAATTTGAAGCCTAGTTCTATTCTTGAATAGAAATGGTGTATAAGATTAATTGAATGGGCAGTAATAAACACAAACAAGGGGGGAGGGGGAGATTTTTTTATAAGGTTTCTTCAGTTATAAATTTTTTAACTCTAAATTATCAAGATTATTTATAATAATAATAATAATGTAATTTATAAAAATTATTTTAATTAACAACTATAATAATAAAAAGAGGACTTTTAAAAAATAAAAACCCACACTTTTGATAAATAAACTTTTAATTTAAAAAAAAAATTCAAAACAAAACGAAAAGTTGCTGTGCCAATAAAAGTAATAAATATGTACATGGGCCTATGTGGAGCTCTACTGCTGAGGACGGGGAGATCGAGGTTCGAATCTCGGTCGGGTGAACTGGGGGTGGTTTTTCCTAAATGGTTTCCCACTCTCCCTACACATAAATGNCCTACACGCAAATGCGGGTTCACTTCCTCTAATTCAACCTTCCCAATTCCTAATCCATTAGAGTAATTGGTACATAAAAAGCGTATAACCCGAACGGGTAGTAAGACGTGGTGCTAAATATAAAAATAAAATACATGGGCCTAAAATGTTTTGCTAATAATAAAAAATTAAGTATTTTGATACATATAATTGGTTAACTTGTCTAAAGGTGCGGACAGATAGATCGGGCAATAAGACACAAAGGGTTAGTAACATAAATACACCCTATGGTGTTGTTTCCGGTGCGTACAAAATTCAACAATACTATACTTTAATACTCCGCGCTGGTATCGATGACCAGAATTCAGTAAAACTGCTAATGTCAATAAGTCCGTACACTTATCTAACTAGAGGGCACATTGTTGTTACATTTCCATACATTCGCTGCCGGTCATGTCCCCTAACGCAAACTGCTGATCGTCTTTAGAAAACCTCCCAACATATATATCACATCACACGTATACAGCAACTTGTTGCTTCAGTGGCCAAATGGTCTGAGGCGTCATTCTCGTGTTTGCTGATTATGGGGAGATCGCGGTTCGAATCCCAGTCAGGTCTACAGAGGTTGGGTTTTTCCTAAATTGTTTTTCACTCTCCTTCCTTGCAAATGCTGATAGATTACCTCTAAAATAAAATGGTTCCTTCCTCATTCCTACCCCAGTAGAGTGACTGTCACATAAGCGTAATAACCTGAACAGGTAATAAGATGCTGTGACAGAATGTGTGTGTGTGTATGTATGTGTGTGTATGTGTGTATATGTGTGTGTGTTTGTGTATCAGTGGAGCGAAAGTGAACACAATTGTGAACGTGTGTAGTGAAGTGAAATTGTACACAATTACGAACGTGTGTAGTGAAGCGAAAATGTACACAATTACGAACGTGTGTAGTGAGGCGAAAATGTACACAATTACGAACGTGTGTAGTGAGGTGAAAATGTACACAATTAGAACGTGTGTAGTGAGGCGAAAATGTACACAATTACGAACGTGTGTAGTGAAGCGAAAATGTACACAATTACGAACGTGTGTAGTGAAGTGAAAATGTACACAATTACGAAAGTGTGTAGTGAAGAAAAATTGTACACAATTACAAACTTGTGTATCAGTGAAGTGAAAATTGTACACAATTACAAACTTGTGTATCAATGAAGTGAAAATGTACACAATTATGAACGTGTGTAGTGAAGCGAAAATGTACACAATTACAAACTTGTGTATCAATGAAGCAAAAATTGTACACAATTACGAACGTGTGTAGTGAAGTGAAAATGTACACAATTATGAACTTGTGTATCAGTGAAGCGCAAGTGTACACAATTATGAACGTGTGTAGTGAAGCGAAAATGTACACAATTACAAAGATTTCACAAGAGAGAAGATGTGTGTGAAATGAAGAGGATAAGAAAGAAAGTTATTGAATTAAAAACAAATATTGTTGGTTTTATTAATTATGTCTAATAATATCACACGGAATTACTATTTATTAATGTTTGGTGCAATTTTCTAACAAGCTCATTTTAGAAAAAAAATACAAATTTTAGTTATTTTTTTCATTCAACATTGATAACATGTTATTATAATAGTATTGCTATTTTATAGGTATTGAAAATATCTATATCCAACATTACACTCAAAGATTATATGACTTGATGTATGAATACATGAACATAATGTATAGTAAATTATTTTAACTGTCACTTAAGGTTATTCTTATATATTGTTATATTTGCAGTAAACTTATAAGATATTTATGGTATAAGAATAATTGGTTAACCTGTAACTTTACAATTGTTCCAGTTTTTGTTGTCTAGCAGTAGATCTGATTCATATTACTGTTTCATTTATTAAAGGGGATTATTCTTGTATATTTTTTATTCCAGCTCTACCAACAATACGGGATGTGATCACCTACTACTTTGTCCTTCAACAATCGACATTTTATTGCACAATTTTAACAATTGTTTAGTTCTAAGCTTTAAATAGTGATACAATCATTACAGTATCTATGTATGTATGTATGTCTTTCAGATCACTGTCCATTTTATAACTCTACACCAAAGCCGTGTGAAATATATGTTTGTAGGCGACATTATTTTGTGTTTAATTTGCTTGCTCAGGGTTTCCTTGGCACTAATTATATTTTACTGTAACTTTTTTTTTTAGGTATCAGTTTGTTTTCTGTTTCAGGAAGTGGGGTTAATTTTAATTTGTTTGATCTAATGTAATATTTTCTTTATTTCATGGTTTTATTTTAATTTGTTTGGTCTAGTGTATTAATAATATTTGATTCTATATTTACAGGGTTTTATTTTAATTTGTTTGGTCTAGTGTATTAATAATATTTGATTCTATATTTACAGAGTTTTATTTTAATTTGTTTGATTTAATGTGGTATTAATATTGTATTATGTTTGTACATATTTTCATTTTACATTTCAATTTTATTGCCAACCAACTTGTAATATAAATTATTTTATTTTCCAGCTTTTTTTTATAGGATGCACAATTTATGGTTACTGTTTGTATACAATTGTTTTTTTTTTTGTGTGTGCGCACTAATTCCACTTTTGTAGAATGATTTTTAACTATAAGTAGGCCTACTGGTACTTTGGAATTGTGCGCTATACTTGTTTTAATGTTAACAATTTTATTTTGTAATATTTATTTTATTAATCAGTATTTGTCTTTCAGTTGATTAAGAAAACTAGTGTATTTGTAGTATTTATTTTAGTTTAAGCAGTTTCTGATGTGTTCTAATCTTTAGTTAGTTATAATTACTGTTTAAAATAATAATCAAATCGTATTACTTAATAATGAAATTACAGGTTTTATACTTGCTAACCTTTGTAAGGCTAGAGCAAGTACTTCATTTTAGGTGAAAAGAAAAAAGAAGATTGAATCGCCCATCCGGCACAACTTGGGGAACTTCGTCCCGCCCGCAAGTGACTCGAAAGGAGGTTTTGACCAGAGGGTTGTTTTGTATCATTGGGTTATTTTTGTCATTTATGTTTCTCCTGTTTGTTTTAACATTATTTTATTGTATAAATAATCATAATTAAGACTAATCTACCAATTTTATTTTCATATTTGTAATGATGAAATGCAGGTTTAATATGTATACCTTCTACTAATTATAGTTTAATTTAAGTATAATGTGTACAAGTTGTTGGTTCTTACCCGCCTCAGTGGCGTGGTTGGCTAACGCGCTAGTCGTGTTGAGCTTGGCTGCTGAGGACGGGGAGATCGAGGTTCGAATCTCGGTCGAGGAGAACGAGCTTCGAATCTCGGTCAGGTGAACTGAGGGTGGTTTTTCCTAAATGGTTTTCCACCCTCCCTCCACGCGAATGCGGGTTCACTTCCTCTAATTCAACCTTCCCAATTCCTAACCCATTAGTGTGTTTAGTACTTAAGTAATATTATTTTTTCTTTGAGGTAGAGTTCTCGAAGGCACACAAGTAGTAGCTCTGATGAAATGTGGTTTTAAAGAGTTAAGGTAATAGTTATCAAGGCAAAGTTAGCCAATTTAGTGATTGTATTTTATTTAAAGTAAACTAGTAACTTTTGTATCGTTAATTTTACCAGCACACCTTTTCATTTCCATTTTAAGATCATACAGTTTCCTGACCTTTCACATAGTCCTTACATTCCGTGTTGATACGCAATATTGATGGCAATATAACTTACAGTATAAATACTAAGCTCCAAGAAAAAAGCTGTAGTATTTTCAATTCTTGCAGTATTGTGGGAATATATTAAAATTCAAATTTAAGCTTATACTAAAATATATATATATATATATATATATCATGTTCTGATATCTATGAGGGACTATCCACACTAAAATGTATTAACAATAGTTTCGGCTATTTGTTTCATTAATATATGCATTCCTGTACAATTTTATATATATATATATAATTGTCGAATGGCTGCTTTCAGAATATGATATCTGAGGGACTATCCACACTAAAATATATTATCAATAGTTTCGGCTATTTGTTTCATTAATATAAATATATAGATAAAAAATAAAGTAATTGAGTTAAAAGATGTTTTAACTCCAGTAGTAGTAATTATAATTTGAAAGGCCTCCAGAACTCTACCTGTTGGACTTTATGAGAATGATGTGGTTTATAGTCATCATCTTAAAGTCCCAAAGAACTAGGGTAATGTGGCCACAAGCCGGTCCCAAGCCCGGTTGAGAAACACAGAGGGCAGGTCTATAGTCGTTGAAAGATGACTCTAGAATATTTAAATATTTATTTATTTGTTTCCTCTTTATATTGACAACACATAAGGGAGTGTTCATACATAACACACTAAACGATTTTTACTTAAAAAATGTTTTTACCATTGTCTCAACCACTCCCCCTCTTGTAACACAAAGTAGACTAATTCCACGGTCACAATCAAGTAAGCTCTAATGTCTACATGGTGTTACATGGGGGTAGTTATAATGTCTACATGGTGTTACATGGGGGAGCTCTAATGTCTACATGGTGTAGCTCTAGTGTCTACATGGTGTAGCTCTAGTGGTTACATGGTGTTACATGGGGTAGCTCTAGTGTCTAAATGGTGTTATATTGGGTAGCTCTAATGTATACATGGTGTAGCTCTAGTGTCTACATGGGGTAGCTCTAGTGTCTACATGGGGTAGCTCTACTGTCTACATGGTGTTACAAGGGGGAGCTCTTAGTCTACATGGGGTAGCTCTAGTGTCTACATGGTGTTACAAGGGGGAGCTCTTAGTCTACATGGGGTAGCTCTAGTGTCTACATGGTGTTACAAGGGGGAGCTCTAGTGTCTACATGGTGTTACAAGGGAGAGCTCTAATGTCTACATGGTGTTACATGGGGTAGCTCTAATGTCTACATGGTGTTACATGGGGGAGCTCTAATGTCTACATGGTGTAGCTCCAGTGTCTATATGGGGTAGCTCTAGTGTCTACATGGTGTTACATGGGGTAGCTCAAGTGTCTACATCGGGGAGCTATAGTGTCTACATGGGGTAGCTCTAGTGTCTACATGGTGTAGCTCTAGTGGTTACATGGTGTAGCTCTAGTGTCTACATGGTGTAGCTCTAGTGGTTACATGGTGTAGCTCTAGTGCTTACATGGTGTAGCTCTAGTGTCTACATGGTGTTACAAGGGAGAGCTCTAATGTCTACATGGTGTTACATGATGTAGCTCTAGTGTCTACATGGTGTTACATGGGGTAGCTCAAGTGTCTACATTGGGGAGCTATAGTGTCTACATTGGGGAGCTATAGTGTCTACATTGTGTAGCTCTAGTGTCTACATGGTGTAGCTCTAGTGTCTACATGGTGTAGCTCTAGTGTCTACATGGTGTAGCTCTAGTGTCTACAAGTGTCTACATGGTGTAGCTCTAGTGGTTACATGGTGTAGCTCTAGTGTCTACATGGTGTTACAAGGGAGAGCTCTAGTGTCTACATGGTGTTACATGGGGTAGCTCAAGTGTCTACATCGGGGAGCTAGTGTCTATATGGGGTAGCTCTAGTGTCTACATGGTGTAGCTCTAGTGCTTACATGGTGTAGCTCTAGTGGTTACGTGGTGTTATATGGGGTAGCTCTAGTGTCTACATGGTGTAGCTCTAGTGGTTACATGGTGTTACATGGGGTAGCTCTAGTGTCTACATGGTGTAGCATCTAGTGGTTACATGGTGTAGCTCTAGTGGTTACATGGTGTAGCTCTAGTGGTTACATGGGGTAGCTCTAGTGTCTACATGGGGTAGCTCTAGTGGTTACATGGTGTTACATGGGGTAGATCTAGTGTCTACATGGGGTAGCTCTAGTGGTTACATGGTGTTACATGGGGTAGCTCTAGTGTCTACATGGGGTAGCTCTAGTGCTTACATGGTGTAGCTCTAGTGGTTACATGGGGTAGCTCTAGTGTCTACATGGTGTAGCTCTAGTGGTTACATGGTGTTACATGGGGTAGCTCTAGTGTCTACATGGTGTAGCATCTAGTGGTTACATGGTGTTACATGGGGTAGCTCTAGTGGTTACATGGTGTTACATGGGGTAGCTCTAGTGTCTACATGGGGTAGCGCTAGTGTCTACATGGGGTAGCTCTAGTGTCTACATGGTGTAGCTCTAGTGTCTACATGGTGTAGCTCTAGTGTCTACATGGGGTAGCTCTAGTGGGTACATGGGGTAGCTCTAGTGGGTAAATGGGGTAGCTCTAGTGTCTACATGGTGTAGCTCTAGTGGGTACATGGTGTCTACATGGGGTAGCTCTAGTGTCTACATGGTGTAGCTCTAGTGGGTACATGGTGTTACATGAAGTAGCTCTAGTGTCTACATGGGGTAGCTCTAGTGTCTACATGGGGTAGCTCTAGTGTCTACATGGGGTGGCTCTAGTGTCTACATGGGGTGGCTCTAGTGGTTACATGGTGTAGCTCTAGTGTCTACATGGGGTAGCTCTAGTGTCTACATGGGGTAGCTCTAGTGTCTACATGGTGTAGCTCTAGTGTCTACATGTGGTAGCTCTAGTGTCTACATGGGGTAGCTCTAGTGTCTACATGGGGTAGCTCTAGTGTCTACATGGGGTAGCTCTAGTGTCTACATGGGGTAGCTCTAGTTTCTACATGGTGTAGCTCTAGTGGGTACATGGTGTTACATGGGGTAGCTCTAGTGTTTACATGGGGTAGCTCTAGTGTCTACATGGTGTTACATGAAGTAGCTCTAGTGTCTACATGGGGTAGCTCTAGTGTCTACATGTGGTAGCTCTAGTGTCTACATGGGGTAGCTGTAGTGTCTACATGGGGTAGCTCTAGTGTCTACATGGGGTAGCTCTAGTGTCTACATGGGGTAGCTCTAGTGGTTACATGGTGTTACATGGGGGAGCTTGTAACAAGTCACCCTCTGTTGGCTGCTCCTCATCATACGTTGTCGTTCACGGCAATCATTTGTTCCAGTAGAGCATCTCGGGGTTATATAGATAATGGCGGGGGTAAATGGACACAGCCGATTAAAGAGATACTATTTAGCGTAGAATTTGAAGTTTTATTTTAAATGAGAAACCAAACCAAACCACAACCTTGGTCTTGTCAGAGACACTTAGGCCTAACTCCTCTGGTGGCCCACCTCTGCTCAATGAGTTGGTTTACCCCCCACGCCACTCCTGGCTCCTTTACCCCAATCTATCTGAGTGTCAACAAAGTTGGCATGGCCCCTTTGGCCCCCTACACACTCAACACTCTTAGTTGTGGACTCCACTTCACTTTCCACATAGACACCAAGGTCCCTACCACTATCAGTATTTTGGTGGGCAGTGACCACATCATCATCACAATCACATCCTTGGGGCACAAACTCCTCCCAACTGTCCACTTGACTGGAGATAGTAACAGTAGTGTCACAATCACCCTTGACGTCCCTAACTACCACATCACGTCCCTAACTACCACATCACGCTCACTGACTTGCTCACTGACTTGCGATATGATAGCCTCCTCACATTCTTTAACATCACGGGCAACTTCACACTTATCAATGGCAACCCTAACCTCACATTTGGTAACCTCAACCTCTTTCTCTGGTTTACCCCCAGTTAAGGCACTTAACAATTTCACCTCTATGCTAGTGATTTGAGTTGATAACTTAACATCCAGGTTCTCAAACATGTTTGTATTGTGCGCTTTGATTTCTCCAAGCGCCGCTTTCTGTTCATTAGCTGCCAACAGAAGTTGTTGGAACATGTTCATAAAATTAGGTTCATCAACCCCGTCTCCATTATTGTTTGTGTGGTTATTTATTTTCTTTTGTGAACATATATTGAGACATGAATAAATACACGAGTAAACATATAGTCCCGTCTCCATTAAATTGGGCAAGACAATATATTCTACTTCCTTAAACTGTCTTATCTATGCCTCCAGAACAAGAAATACTTATGTATTTATTTTATCCAAAAGCATCACCAACGAAACAACAAACCACACGCCAGGCTAAAATTTACTTGATATTTCAATCGGAATTTTAAAACAAAACAATGATATTATAAAAAAAGAATATATATAAATATTACTAAACAGGGATTAAAAAATAACGATATGATACGCTGGAGCAGCTTAAATATCTATAAAACCGATCATCAAACAATTTAATTAACAGAGCATTCTTTGAAATATTCTTTGAACTATTTATACGATTTAATTTCTAGCGTATTCTCTTGAGCATTCTTTGAACTAACAAACTAGTTTAGTCGTTGAATGTATATATACTATTATGTTGTAAGTCTGCGAAACCCCCCAAAATAACCAGATTAAACGGTTATGTGGATGTGGAATAGTTCGGTCTCGTCGATAAGTTGTGATGACTTCGGGTGTTCCACTCCATTCCATCAGCTGTTTCTTCTGCTAGCACGTGCGCGTTGTTCCATCGGCTCCGCTGGTGATGCGTAGTAAACTCGTAGATGTGGCTGGTTCTATATCCAAATCTAGAGTCCCGCGTTGTTGTGCCATTTTTGTAACACGTCACCCGCTGTTGTCTGCTTCTCTTCATGATACGGTCAGCTGTTTTGATAAAATCAGCCTCACCGTTGGACGCTATTTTGTACCTACAGTAGCCCCATGACTTCTTTGGTGCTGACTGACAGCTCACAGCTGACGGCTTTGAGAAGCTACCAGACCAAATTATGTATCCCTACGCCGAACCATATGATCTGCAAAAACATATGTTTAGCAGCTGTCACTTCTGACAGTCAACATTTAGGTGTATATCTAAATGTTGACTGTCAGAAGTCAGCTGTGAGCTGTGTCAGCACCAAAGAAGCCATGGGGCTACTGTAGTCGTCCATCCTATCTTCTGGTCTTCATATTAAGGTGTCGTTCACGGCAGTCAGTTGTTTCGGTAGAGTATCTCGGGGTTATACAGATAATGGTTGAATTATTATATTGATTTCCTAAAGCAATTATATTTGTATTGATCAGTTAAACTTATATATGTAACGGTTGCAATACCATGATTATGTAAAAAATTGTTCAGAACAAAGCTTTATCAAAAAATTAGTAATAAACTAGCATAGTTTTTAGTTTAAACCAGTTATATTAGAAAATTAATGACGTTTTTTCACAATTCAGAAAATGTTTTGTTTTGGCACAGTTTGTTGTTATTGAATACTAGTTGAATATTAACAAAAATAAGTAACTTTTTGAGAAAAGACCATAACTAAATTTAGTATTCCGTTAATGTATTACACTATTTCTGAGTAAGCACATTGTTCAGACAATCAAAACCTGGTAGACAAACAAAAAAAATAACAAAGGAAATGCGAAGTATTAGTTAATGGGGGGAGGACCGTGGAAGGATGTAAATGTTTAAGATTAAGAAACATTAAAAAAAAACTTTAAATTATTTCTAGAATGGTAGTTTCGATAACACATGGTAAATGACCAAGAAAGAATAAATAATGAAAGGGTGGGGGTGAGATAAGGATAGAAAAAAGGGAGGGAGGGAGTGCAGCGTGAGGTTTAGGACAACTCAACGTCTTGCAGTTAGGGATGGGAAAAACTGCTCCTTTAGTGGAGCAGGAGCAATCTGTTACTGCTCCACTACTGGACCTGTTCCTTTTACCTGC
>CABEEJ010002777.1:0-74662 GCA_901482245.1 Timema douglasi
GTCTGTGGACTGTTCTCATGTGAATCATTTGGCAAAGAGGATGAACGTTTGCGTTTCTTTGCTCTGGCTAGTTTTGTTCTGTTGAAATTAAGTGCACACTTTTTATGCCACTTGGCTTTATTTTTTTAAATGTTCCTTCTATACCTTCACCCTCATTTAACCTTTGTACATCCAAACCATGGGGAAATGCACCAAGATTCTGAAATTCTGTTAAATTTTCCGAAAGCGTCTTGTAGCCAGTGTGTAAGGCTGGGCAAATCAAGCCTTCATCACTAGATTCTTGACAAATGCAACTATTTGGTCCAATCTATAACACGAAGCTCAAGTGGAGATTCAAAGTCAACATTTACCAGCCGCAGGCGCCTTGAAGTAATTTTGAGAATAATTTAATTAAGTCTAATCTGCAAAAATTAATGTTAAATGATTTATATGAGTATAATTTTATATTAGAATGAAAAAAAATGTAAGAGAAATCACACACAAAAAACAAAAACAAATAAAAAAACTAGACAAACACTAAAATCAATTTTTTTTAATTATGAGGAAATCTTAAGGCTTAGAAAAAAGTAAATATGATAAAAAAATGTACTTAATAAGAGCTTTCAAACAAAACAAATAAAATAAAAATCGAACCATTAGGAGCTGAGATACAACCAATTCTAGGACTCCAAAATGGCGTCCATAAATAGCTGCCATTTTGGTGTCCTGCACGGATTTTAATGTGGCTCCCTATCTGAAAAGGTCTCTTTTGACCTCATTTATGACCACAGAAAGTGGCATATTCCAATCAAAAAGTGCAGCTTTTTTTTATGTACCAGACGTACTATAATACTCGCCTAGGAAAACGCTGCTTCCCTTTCCCCGATGACGGCCGGACAGACCCGGAAACAAACGATGACAGAGTAAAGAAACAACTGCGTGTTCTAAGAAATAAGATCTGCTACCTCAAATCAGTGTGCTTGCTTGAGATGTTTCTCATTATAATAATTTTTTAAACTTTATTTTCCTCTTATTTTCTTTATCCCCTTTTTAATTTTAGGGAAGTACTGCTTCCATTGAATAAACGCCGCTGCGCCTATTGTAATGTTATTAGAACAGTGTGTATGTGTATGGTTTGTTCAACCCCCTCTTACAGTTTAATTTCCATATAAAGGGTCTTATCTGACAGAAAAGTTAGTAGATTTTTTCTCACTTATTCATATTACTTAAAATTGATGTTATCTGTAACTATCACTTTCGATAAATACTAATAATATTTTTTGAATACCACTATTAATAAAGTAAGATGTTATCAAAGTTTACCACAAAAAATATGTCTGTGTTTGTTAAAATACCTTCTCTATTAAAATTGAGCTTTATTTGATAGTCAGTAATAGTACTCTATCCAATCTACGGTAGAAGGATAGGTAAGTGACAGCTAGTAAAAGTTACCAGATCTATTTTCATATATTCATTCGCCAAATCATATGACCTGCATGCAAGCAGAGACGTAATTAGAGCCGATGGCCCTTAAGGTAAATAAATAAATGGCTTCCCTTGAAAACTATTCTTTAAAATTTGGTCGAATTCTTATAATGATACTCAAACTGGTTAATAGTTTTAATACTGTTACAAAATAATAAAAATTGAAACTTATTTGTTTTAATATTTGATTTTTTTTAATGGCGCCCAATACATATGCCCTACCTGCCCCACCCTAGTTACACCACTATCTGCAAGGCCATGTGTTGAATTTGTAATTTTTGGCAGTCAGTACTTTCACTACACACAATTTGTTTGCACCGTTTCTACATATTGTAGCTGTCAATTACCATCATTCCTGTGACGAATGGACTCTAGTTCATGTCTAACTAAACAATCAAACTAAAATTCCCTATTTGACAACCTGTATTTCGCTGTCTGCAGAAACCCTCCTTCAGATGGACCGTCAGCAGCTGCAGAAGTTCATCCAGTACCTCATCTCAGAGCATCACACGGAGGTGCTCCCCACAGCGCAGAAATTGGCTGACGAGATCCTTCAGCAGCGGTCTGAGATCAACCAGATACCAGGCTAGTCTTAACATGATATGATACCCCTCATCCGTCAACCTCCTCTTCAAAACTTGGTGTCTTATACTAGAGGAGGCAAATATTTAGCCTTATTATTAAGCCAAAAATTAGTAAGAGAACCTTACATTAAACTTGAGTTACGTGCGTTGATAGCCCGACTTGAAAAGTTAGTGTATGTAAAAGTAATAGCCACAATATTTAAACTTATCTCAAGTTTGGGTGCTTGGGATGAAGCGGTGGGGCGGAATGGAATGAGGTTTATTGTAAGGAAGAGAGAGACAGGTGCATGACTGGTGTAACAATAGAGGGGGCAGTTGAAGATAGTAGAAAGCTTTTAAAACCTGGGAAGTGTGATGGAGGAAAGTGGAAGAAACAGAAGAGAAATCGGTGAAATAGCAGAAGCTTTTTCCAGAAGTGTGAGTGAGAAGTCTAATTTGGATATGCTGAGAAAGTGCAAAGGAATGATCTACAGGATAAAAACAAGGTAGGGTGGAAGAGACTACCAATCAAGGTAATTATTTTTCACACTTTTTGTAACATAATTATTTTTTGGTTAAAATAAATAAAATATTGCTCCAATATAAACGTTTAGTTTAATTTTCCACTTATAGTGGCATCAACACTTCTTGAATATCTCTCATGTGCATTTCAGAATTTGAACACTTTTTTATCTTCATTAAAAAGTTCATGGTCAAATGCCATTATGCTCATGAAATAACATATGTTCAACAACTGTTGAGATTACCATGTGTAGAGAACTAAACGAAATGTGTTTACTGGAGCAATATTGGATTTATTGACCAAAAATGTTTTTGTCATAAAACCTGTAAAAATATGGCTAAATACTAATGTTCCCTTCTACTCCACCTTAAAGATTGGGAAATTTACACCCTGTTGAGTATGTAGATTGCTACCTTAAATCATAATTATTATTGCTATTACTATTCTCAGTGCCAAATCTACGTACGGGGCGGCATACAGTTTGGAAGGGGACCCCCACAAACCCACTTGTTTAAGGAAAGGTAAAAATTAAGCAATTGTTTAATTTTACACAAATGTAATAGTGGACAAAGTAAAAGAAAGTAGGTTACTTAAAGATTTCATTAAAAACTATATTTTGTGTAGATATTTCATGCGGGAAGAACATTATTTGTTGGCACAAAACAAGAAGACATCTACAATCAAAAATGATGGAGTTAATGTTTTCTTTATTGTTGCGATTTGTGAGGTAATTCTATCTGTGGGGGCCACAGAGCAATCGACTCACTTTTAATCCGGCACTGTCTCTGCTATAGACACTCCATGTATCCGTGTGGGGGAATATGCCCATGAGCGCATCTATATTAATAGCAAATATTTTCCACCTCCTTCACATTACCTTGTATGCATTACAGGAGCCCCGGACCCTACGGCGGGGGCCAGTGCCGATGATGACCACAGTTGGCATCTGGACGAGGAGCAAGTGTGCGAACAAGTCAAGTCATACTTGTCTCAAGGCAGCTACTACAACGCCAACAAGCAGCTCAACTCACTCTTTGCCAAGGTGAGCCACACTTTAGACTGGAGACAAGTGTTGCGAAGTTCTGTCAGGTTAAGCAGGGTTAGTTTAAACTAAGTGTGTGCGTGTAGGTATTTTTCACTTCCGAGTCTAGCTCGAATCTGGTTTGAATGAAAGAAAACCTTGAGTTTATTTTTGAGTTCAAGTAATATGGAGGAATGTTTTAACTAAAAATATTCATGTTGAGATTTCATAATGATCCATGCATAAATAATAAGCACAAATATAGATTTTTTAAGAATTACATTTTTTTGTAAAACAGGCTATAGTCACAAAAATTCAGATTTTTAAAAAATTTAATAAAGTTGTTTAAGTAAACTTTTACTAAATAAGACAAAAGCAAATATTTAGGGAGTTGGCCTAAAATGAAAATTTCGAGCGCTAAAATTTTTTGTTTTATAGAAATCTTCCTAGTAGAGCTCGAACAACAACTAAAACTTGATTTGAACTTGGATTTTCGACTACTTGCTACCCCTAGCTTAAACTGTATCTGTGAATTATTCTAATCACTCAATAGAACACTCATTGGTCAGCTATCAACAGAAATACATTTCTATATGAGGTGTGTAGAGCAGAGCCTATGCATGGTTGATCAAATGGGGCATTCTTCAGTGGGAAAAAATATTGCAGGTACACTTTTGAGAAGCTCTGTCTACCCTGGCAACACTCCACAACGCACCACTGACTGAAGAGGGTGAATTCACAAATCTTCTATACCTGTAATATGTTTTCTCCCACTCAGTCCTCATTTGACCACTCAGATGTAGGCTCTGCACTACATATTTCACATGGGAAATGTATTTCCATTTACTCCTGGTCAAGGAGTGTTCTAATGACTATAATAACTTATCACAGATACAGTTTAAACTAACTCTGCTTACCTTGGCTACACTTGTAACACAACACTGGATATTGCCAAAATTTAGGTTTCCTTTGTTTACCCTGAAAGGTAGCAAGCATACCATGACTTTATCCACTATGGTGAGACTTAAAAGGGCGATAGTAGAACCTGTCTCGGTAAGATTAAACTTTTATGATACACAGAGTATACATTTTTTTTATCACAGCGTCTTATTATTACCTGTTCAGGTTATACACAGTATGCTAATTATGTTAATGAGTTAGAGATGAGCAAGGCTGAATTTAAAGGAAGTGTACCTGCATTTGCCTGGAGAGAGAGTGGAAACCTAGTTAGAGGGGAAAAAACTTAGTACACCCAAATGGGATTCAAACCCCGATCTCCCCATTATCTGCAGACTAGTCTATTGTAAGAATTACAGCTTAGACCTTGCAGCCTCCAAAGCAGGCTACATTTTGTATAACTATATAGTACTTCAACTGTAACTAAATTAATCCTTATAGACTTTTTAAAATATACATTGTTTCAACTCTAAATTGTGTTTTATTTGCACCCTCCATGTCATGCTCAGGTGAGGGAGATGCTGAGAGCCAGGGACTCTAACGGGGCCCGAATGCTGACTCTCATTACGGAACAGTTCCTCTCGGACCCTCGTCTCATCCTCTGGAAAACGCAGGGCACGCCCATGACTGACAAATGCAGGCAACTCTGGGATCAGCTGGGTATGTTGGTACTCATGTGCTGTTAGCCTGATGTTGTTGTTTTATATTGGTGTCAATCCGACTCTTCACTTTAAACTTATCATTGGAACTACTGGGACTTATGTTGGTATGTTGATAGTGAGATCAAGTTAATAAAAACACTGGACTTAAATCAAGGGATTGAGTGGTGGCAAATGAGTCCTTTTCACAGCATATTATCTGGGGAATTAAATATACGACAACGTTCTGATTCTTCATCTGACAACAAGGAAATTAGCATCAGTTTTAAAGTTTTTTATTTTAAAATAATAATTATAATAATAATATTTAGCACCGCGTTATACTACCCGTTCAGGTTATACGCTTAAAATAATTATTGTATTTTTGTTGTTGTTTACACATGGTAAAATTGTTTCACTGATATTAGTTCCATTGTTTTCTAAAGTAGAATACAAACAACCGCACCACGATATAAAGATGGTCTCATAAAAGCAGACCTTTACCATCTTTTTCCCATGGAAGCAATGTACAGTGTGAACTATATACATCTCTCCTGTGTCTTCTTTTATGCATAATATTTAAGATTTTGATTTTTCTCTTAATAATATTTTCCAAATTTTGATCGCTTTGTATGTTCAAAAACATATCCCGATTAAAATGCACTACAACAGTTATATTATAAAATACTTATTAAATTTTTACACTTTTTGAATATTTTACATTTAATAGTTAAATTAAAGAGTTGTTAAATCAGAGTGTGATTTCTTTAGATTCTATAAACAGTTTTTACATGTTTTTAGGAATAAGAAACAATATAAAGTTTTGTTTGCAGGCATAGCGTGAAACACTGTTATATTTTCCAACTGTATATCATCCTGGAAAAGTTTATATCTTCTCTTGAAAATTCAAGGATTTTTGTTTTGATTAGAGAATTCAATATAATTCAATAGATTGATGAAACAAATAAAATTAATAACAGTGAACCATAAGCAAGTTTCTAAAATGTCATTGTGAATCAGTAAAAATGAATGATATTAATTTTCATATATAAATTAGACAAAAATATTGAGTAAAAACACATTAAAATGTGAGTCAAGTCACTACTTACACATTAAAAATATAACATTAAACGTTAACATAAATTCATATATTGAAAGATCGTTAAGCTTGGTATAATGTTGAATGAAAATGTTATTAAGATTGAATAATTATAATAAGGTTAACTGTAAGAACAGAAAATTGATAATGTAATAAAAAAAATTTTGAGAAAATAAATTTTATTGAATTCTAAATTCCTTAGCTTATTCCCTTGCTCCTTGTGTGGCATCCACGAGAGATGGCCTTAATTGACATACATGTGACATGTTTCGGCGAGCAACGTCGCCATCCTCAGACTAAATCAGAAAAAACAAAAAAAAACATGATAGGTTAAGGTTCAATACAATGGGCATTGGTCAAAAAGCAAGAAAAAGTAAAACCGAATATATATTGACTCTATAATTAAACTAATGTGATGAATGAAATATCATATTTACCAATGTGTACTGACATGTGAGCTTTTCTGGTTGAAACCCAGAATAAAACTGATTCAAATCAGAAAGAAAAATAAAGAAAGGCATTATTCGTAATTAGAAACGTCTGGACAGTCAAAGATAATGAAAAAATAGAAAAGGTATGAAATGACATTATATGAGGGTAAGTTGTAAGTTGTAAGTTGATACTGAATAGATAGATATTTATGGGATGTGGAAAGAAAAAATGACTTTGAGAAAAAAGAGGAAAATGGAAGGTACAAATTCTTCACGACGCTGGCCCGAACAGGTCATTATCTACTGGAAAGGAGGGCTGGAACATAGGTTATTTTAGTCTGGTATGTTGGGGGAGTTTTCTCAAGGTGTTGATAAGGATTTTATTTTCAAATTGTGTTTGTTCATTAAGGACTTTTTGCTGTTGAGCAGTGCGGTTTGAATGAAAATGTTTTCAGCAGTGTTCATGGCTGTACCTTTGGAAGAGCAGTAAAGTAATTTCATGCAGTTTTCCATGGGGGTGGGTTGATGACCTGAGATTTTGAGATGTTCAGAGAATTTAGTTTTGTTCTTGTCATATTTGAAATCATTGATATGTTTGAAAAACCTAGTTGAAATCTGCTGACCACTCTGGCCTACATATACACCATTGCATTGGCATGTGAGCTGATAGACACCACTTTTTTGAAATTGGCTAGTTGTATTGAGATTGGAATTATTGATATATTTCTTGGTATTGTTGTTGGTACTATAAGCTATGTTGAGTTTGCGTTTTTTGAAAATATTGGAGATTCTGTAAATTTCATTTCCAGTGTAGTTGAACTTAATCCATTTGGTTTTATTGGTGGGTGTGGCATTGGAGGGAGTAAGAGTGGTTGTGCGTCTTAACTGAGATTTTTGCTTTTGGGGAATCCGGTAAACTAAAGAATGAGAGTATCCATTGTTAATGGTAAGTTGTTTAATGATATTGAGTTCAAGGTTGTAATTCTTTTTATTTAAAGGTATATGGAGTAGTCTATATATGAGGCTGTTGAAAGCTGCTCTTTTGTGAGAAGAGGGGTGGTTAGAGTCATTAGGAATGATTATATCAGTGTGTGTGTGTGGGTTTTCTGAAAATTAAATATTCAAAGCGGTTGTTTAAATTTCTGGAAATGGAAATATCAAGATAGTTTATGCTATTGTTGATTTAATGTTCAATAGTGAATTTGAGGTTGGGATGAATTGTATTAACAGTATGATTCAATTCATTCAAAGAGGAATTGGGACGTTGTTCGTAAATTACCAAGATGTCATCAATATAACGGCAATAAAATTTGATGTCCAATGTGGTTTTAAGTTTATCAAGTATTTTATTATCGTAGTGTTGTAAGAATATTTCGGACATTAGAACTGAGATGGGAGAACCCATGACTAAGCCATCCTTTTGGGAGTAGTATTTATTGTTGAACTGGAAGTAATTTTGATCAGAAACAGTTTTAAGGATAGATATGATCTGCTTGATGTAATCAGAAGAAGCGTTATTATTTATCAAATTCTTAGTGGCAATGTCTATGGTTTCATCCACAGGGACATTTGTGTATAGGTTGGAGATGTCTAGTGATAGAAATTTAGAATGTTTGTTTGGAAGGATGTTTTTAAGTTTGTCGATCAGATTGTAAGAGCTTTTTACGTTAAAGAAATATGGTAATTGCAAGTTATGTTGTAATATTTTGGCAAGAAATTTAGTGATCTTTTAGGCTGGGGCATTCTGGTAGTTGACCAAAGGTCGTATAGGGATATTTGGTTTGTGAATTTTGGGGAGAGAAGTAAAGCTGGGTGCTTTGGGATTCATGTTTATGAATTTGAAGCTGTCTTTTGGCGAGACAATAAGGGGTGACTTTTTAAGAGGAGTTCTTATAGCTTTTTGAAATTTGGTGGTAGGGTTGTTTTTTAGTTCAATAATGTTATTGTTATTTATGAAATCCATTGTTTTGGAAATGTAATCATCGAGAGTCATGAGAACAATAGTGTTCTCTTTATCAGATTTAACGTTGACAATTTTGCTTGTTTTAAATTTTTTGTACAGATGTTTGAGGATCAAATGTTCTTTCAGGTTGGGTTTGATATCATTGTCATTTTTAATGATTTTTAATGATTTTCGGATGCCACACAAGGAGCAAGGGAATAAGCTAAGGAATTTAGAATTCAATAAAATTTATTTTCTCAAAATTTTTTTTATTACATTAATCAATTTTCTGTTCTTACAGTTAACCTTATTATAATTATTCAATCTTAATAACATTTTCATTCAACATTATACCAAGCTTAACGATCTTTCAATATATGAATTTATGTTAACGTTTAATGTTATATTTTTAATGTGTAAGTAGTGACTTGACTCACATTTTAATGTGTTTTTACTCAATATTTTTGTCTAATTTATATATGAAAATTAATATCATTCATTTTTACTGATTCTCAATGACATTTTAGAAACTTGCTTATGGTTCATTGTTATTAATTTTATTTGTTTCATCAATCTATTGAATTATATTGAATTCTCTAATCAATTTATATCTGCTTCCTTACTACAACTTCATCATGTTTTTCAAGATTTTTGTTTTGTTTTAAACCCACTTTGGCTTGGCACCAGGGCTGTGGGGTTGGTAGGCTAAACCTTCAACTTCAACTCCTTTACATTTTCTATTGTCTGACTCCACCCAAAATTGCTTCAGACTCGGACTCCGACACCAATTTTGTGCTCTACCCTTCCTGACCTGAGACTGTGTGTTTGTCCCCAGGTGCATTGTGGGTGTGTATAGTTCTGAACCCCCACTGCACACAGTCTGAGAAGCAGCATTGGAAAGCTTTACTCGAGAAGTGGACGCTGATAGATGTTTGCCCTCAGGAGGACCCAGACTTCAGGCCACAACCTCCGCCAAGACAAGATGGGGTCAGTAAACTCTTTAAGTTTATAATAGTTTTATCCACTAAATTTGCCATTGATTCTTAAATCCTCTCTTATCACTTTTGAACTTCCCAAATAAGTTAATGTTCAATTCACAGTTTGGGACTTTTATTGATAGTTTTATGAGACAAGGGTATAAGAGGTTTAAAGTTCACTAAAATCAAACGCTGTTAATACAGTTGTGTTAATATAAAAATATTATTTAAAAAAAAACTACATTTTTTTCCAAGCCCACTCTGTACACTCCGTTTACCTTGAAAGGTAGCAAGCTAATCTGCACACTTCCACTATAGTGTAGTTTATAAGACAGTATCGTAGTGTAATCCATCAAGGCAAAACTGCTACCTTTCAGGGTAAAGATAGGTTAATATAAATGAAACATTCATTCTTAAGCCAGACATTAAATCCCTGTTGAGTCCACATTTTACAGACACATTGTTTCATCAAACTGGTAATAATGTCAATAAAAAGAAATCATATTTATAATCTAATGGGTATAGTGTATATTCTAATTCCATGTCTTTCAACATAAAGCTATCACAATATAGATAACTGAAAATGGAATAATTAAAAAAAAATTAATATAAAATTATTATTCGGTGTTCTGTCTTTCTACAAGTCTGTTGCCTTGTAAAAAATTGAGTCCTCTATCATTTCTTACTTGATTAATTTTTTAACATGTACTGTCCTGGTAAAATAAATTGCTGAAGTTTATCCATAAGATTCTTAATGATGTGGCACACAACCATTAACACCTCTGTGGTGCATTTAGAACAATGGTGTCTCATGATCACAATTCTTAGGAAAGCTAGGAAGGAGAGTTCGGGGGGCTATGCACCCCCAAGATTAAAAGCGGGTAGCCCCCGGAAACTTTTTTAATGTTAAATGCTTCTACAAGTTATTTGGAGGTGTCTTTTATGATAATTATGTGACTATGGGCCTCCTCTTTCGTGATTGACATAAGTCACACTAGAATCATTATAATGCATGTTGAAAAGGATGCGGAATTAGGGGTGGGGAGACATATTTTGCCCCCCTTTCTTTTACAAGAGGGGGAAATTCTCTCTGTATCTTCAACCCCAATTCCACTAACATTAAAGCTGACAATTTTTAAACTTAACATTGAAATATTTATATTTAAATATAAATCCACTATATTGTGTGTTAATTAATTATGGTGAATATACATACATATATTTTTTTAAATCCACATACATTGCATAAATATATTTGGTGTATTTGATTATTTTTAGATATTAAATGCATTTTTATACTATCAATGATAAACAAGGCCACAGTACAATTTGTTTTTTGAACTGCACACAATTAGCTAAGAATGTTTTGAATAAATGTTTTTATGAAATTTCCTAATAAAGCCATCACTTTTTATTAATGTGGTTGTATTTAACTCAGGAATGTATCTTCCAATACTCACAAAACGTTCTTCACAACTTCTTCTGGCCAAGATGTATGTTTTATACTACAAATAACACACTTGCACGGATTTCTATAACTAATCACTCCACTCGATCCACTCATTATTGTGCTATTTACATGTAAAACATAAGCTTTCGTTTGTTAGCTTTCATTGATACATCAAAACAAAAGCACCTGTTGAAACAAACTCCACAAAAGTTGTGCATGGGGTGAGTAACTACCTTTTTTATATTCCCCCTTTCACTTAAAACCTCCCCCTTAAATCCTATTCCCACCACCTTAAAGTTTTACTTTGGTCACTTAGTGTTTTGAAAGGGGAATAGGGGGTTATGCAAGGGTATCTTTCATTAACTTCGTTTCTAGTTGGCACCCTTCGGACATAGAGATTCGGTTGTTAAAAAGTCTTAAACTTTGTTTCTTGTATTCCTACCTGAACCCCGCAGCTCTTCTCCTCTACACCCGTGCTAAATCTTTGACATCACAAATAAGAACCACACTAACTCTATCTCTATGGTGAAAGCTGAAAAAAATGTAGACTTTCAACTAAAATACAATAGACTAATACATGTCTTGCATGCATGTTATGATCATTGAATTGTCATGTGAGGGATTTTTTTTCCTTCAAACATACTGATGCTTGAATTAAATTTAAATGGTTATCAGGATAATATGTTTGCAAACATTAAATAACATAAAATAACCACACATCTTCAAGCATAGGCTTGCCCTGACACAAGAAAATGGGCGAATATAAAATATTGAGTTATTACATTCTGTCCTCGATTAGATTCACAACCTGTTTGATTCGTCGGAGAGCAGCTCTGATGAAGACGGAGGTGCAGCATACAGAGCCGCCGAGAACAATCGCCGCTCTCGGCTCGGCAATCAACGTCATAGCAGGGCAACCACGTCAGCTGTTCCTAGGACAGTGTTTCACAGGTAGACAGGCTTTGTTTGAAATAAAGAAATACGTGTTGGTTTTTAAAATTGCACTAACTGGATTTACTTCAGTTCAACTTTATATACAGTTTTCTTTTAATACCACGAGCCTTAACTAAAAGCTAAATAACTAACTAAACCTGTTTGGAAAGTAATTTTTTAAGTATTTAACTTCCATTCTATTTTTGCCTGTGTTTTTTGTCTTTCTTAATATGAAAATAAATATTTCCAAAAATTTAAAATTATGTGTAGATGTGAAAGTGACCAGAATATAAATGTGTAGGGCTTATGAATATATTTTCCACCAAGGCCTAAACTAACAATCTATTGAGGTTGTCTTGTATTCCTATCATTAACATTACACTAATAGACATATCAAACTCCTTCGATAGTTGTGTGGTCTGAGATGTCACTCTCGCTATAGACTGGATTTCCAATGAATGGGAGATATATAATGTTTGTAAATTATAAAATTGGAATCACCATTATTAATGTATGCATTTTTTGCAGTAAATAATTTCTTTATTTTTATTCCTCATTTGATTTGAAACTACTCTTAAACTGACACTAGAGTATAGAACACTCGATCACTACAGCCTGGGTTCACTCACTAACAATATTGTCTTACGTTTGACATTGAAAGGAGGATAGAAGGACAAGGCCTACACACTTACCAGAAAACTGTGGGCCTCAAAGTTCACAATTAAGAAACAACAAAACACATTATGTAATTTTTGGGGTACATCCCTCCCCTTCCTCAGCAGAAGTGAGTAAAACACTGACTGTGACAGCATGGCTAGAGGTTGATCATGCTCACTTAGATGCTCTTGTTGCCTGTTAAAACTTGTGTCTTTACTCTTGGTAGATGGATAAAATTTTGTATTCAAATTATATTTAATTACCGATAAAGGAGATTGATATACCCCGACAATTACATAATCATGTATTTTATTGTGTTTTAATTGTGAACTTTGAGGCCTACAGTTTTCTGGTAAGTGTGTAGGCCTTGTCCTTCTATCCTCCTTTCCCTATAAAATTGTCTTATGAAAAGGGGTTGCGAATGAAAAAAGTTTAATGACCTGTGCTATAGATTGTATGATAGAAATTAAATATTGTCCATGTTTTCAGAGCGATGGATGCCGTAACAATGTCTTGGGACAACATGCACCTGAAGAATATCTTGTCCAGCGACACGTATTGTAGTCATGTGCCCGACAGTGCACTGTCTTCAGGCAGCTTCAACCCTCTTGGACAACCTCTTTGGCATGGTATGAAATACCACATCCTCAACAAAACGCTATATTCCTAACAAATAAATGTCCTTCTGCCACAATACAGCATCACTGTATCCTCAACTTAGCTCTAGATTCTCAAATACCTCAATAAAAAAATTGTTATTTTTATAAAAATGGGACTGATGTAATGCCAATAATCCCCCACCTTGCAGAGCCCCTGCCAACTTGTGCTGCCCGAGTTGATGCATTGCGGTCCCATGGTCACCAGAGCGCAGCACTCCGGCTGGCTGTCTCTGTCATACGCACCATGAAACAACAGCAACTGGTGGCACAGCGTCGCTGGCATGAGAGTCAGCAGCAGGCTGGTCACAGCTCTCATCCTGTACCCTGCATGGCCAGGTGTGCGGCTAGCGGTGCCAGTAACGGCTGGGGGGACGGATGGGTAGGACACCCTTTGGACCCCGTTGGTTGTCTCTTCGACACGCTGGCCGACGCTTCCATGGTGCCGGACGACCAGGCGCCCAGAACCCCTTCCTTCTTTGGTAACTATTTTTTCCCCTTCAATTATAAACTTCAATACTGGCACTTAGTAACTATCTAACCCAGGAGTGTTCCACCTATAACTGCTCATTATTTGGTCCTTTTGATAAAACAATAAATATTGTATTGATGGTCACATTATCTAATGCATCACTCGTTTGTTAGTATGGATTGCCAGCGATGAAGAGATTGTCGTTCAAACCCTGCTTGGATGTACTGAATGTTTTTATTCTAAAGCCTTTCCCATTCTCCTTCTATACAAATGTGGAGATATTTCCTCTAAAATTTTACCTTACTTATCTAAACAAATAAAAAATCTATAAATAAAAAGATAGTATATTTTAATTTGATCTAATCCAAACGATGGGCAACCAATGTGTTGGCAACATAAAGAGATTATTTGTACAATTTTGCCTCGCGTTATTATTTTGTTTTAATGTTTCCCAACCAATAATCCATTTATCAACTTTTTTTTGTACTGTATTGTTTGTGATTGTTGAGTGTATGCGCAGACCCAGTGGGTGTGGAAGACACCAGTAGCAACGTTCCTCCACGGTATCAACACGTGCCGGTGGTTGGGTCAAGGGACCGCTCCGAGACTTACCTCACTCTTGCGGTGGAAGTGGGGCTAATAGGCCTGGGTCAGCAGAGGATCATGCCTAGCGGACTCTACGCTCAGGTACAACTATTTCTGTGATTGGCAGGCCAGATGTTGGCTGCGATGAAGTAATTTTAGTCTATTATTTCCAAAGAGAAACTAATTATCCAATTTAGAAAAGATTAACTTTATATTTGAATCATGTATTTGGTAGGCTACTGGTTTTTCTCTTCTATATCAGATTTTTCACACACCTGGAAAATTGAGAAAACTAAAAATAATTTTTTTAAGTTTATAAAAATCAGGGAAAACACAGGGAATTTTGCAGAATGTAGTAAAAAATACTGAATTATTTGTTTATTTGGTAAATCTAACTTTTTACTTCACACACATTACTGTTTCCAGCCTATGGTCTGAGTTAGTTTTTTATTCATTATTATTATTTTTATTTTCCACTACCGACTTGCTAGGCCTGTAGTAGCTTCATATGCCTTATTATCTAACTTAAGACTAAGGCAGGCACTACATACAGTCCCCGGCCTTTAATTCATCAATGTGAAAGGGTAAAGCCACATTTCACCAATGATACATTTTTCAGCCATGCCAGGAATCAAACCTGGGACCCTTAGCTCAATAGTTAGACATGCCACCAACTGAGTTAAGGTGTTGGATCTTGGATATATGTTTGAAATCCTAAATAGTAAATTTTTGGATGGATGAAGAAGTGAGCTGAAGAACTAAGCATGCTGATTTAAAAATGTCTTATTACCCATTAAACAAGGGTTGTAAAGTGAGAGAATGTATTTCCCCAATAATATTAAATCATCCTGTTTTAAACATAAGTTACATAACTTCACGTTTCAATTTGATGAAAAATAAGATGTTATTACTTCTTTCTTCAATCAGACCTGCCTGTAAAATTGAGGTTTCTTTGTAGAAAACCTGTAAAAGACAGAATTTTGTAGCAAGAAAATAGTGGCAGCCCTTTATATGCTTATTTAGTTATAATTTAGGCGGAATCATATCACATATTAAGCCAATCATATTCGAGAAACCTTTTCAACATCTATTAATTAATAAAAAAAATTAAGGTAAACATTTTTACTTCCTTGCTATCTTACAAGTAGAAAAAGTATTGTGATCGTCAAAAAAATCAAACTCAAGTTTTGACTTTCTATGACCCCCTGAATCCGAAAAAGTGTTTTTTATAATTCCGTCTGTCTGTCTGTACCTTTGAGTAGAGCCTAAACTACTGATCGGTCTAAAACTTGGTACTTAGGGTTTTCATAGGGCTGCCTAGAGGAGTGTTTGGGATTCGATATCTAACCCTAAAATTAAGGTTAGTTTCCTTAAGGGTGAAAAGAGAAAAAAATTGATTTTATCAAAATTGGCTTCAACAATTTTTATTAAATTTCATTTTTAAGCATTGAACAATATTACAAACAAAATGGCCACTCTAAATTTTTCATCAAAATGACTTAAGAGTTCTGGTCCAATGCGTAAGATCTAATTTTTTCATCACATCTCCATAACTCTTTTAGATATGAAATCACTTTTCATTGCAAATATTTAGGTCTATTTATAATAATAATCTTTTATTTGAAACATATTTTTATAAAATCAATAATTTTCAAGCTAAACACAAATATATAACTTGTATTATTATTATTAGCACCGCGTCTTACTACCCGTTCGGGTTATACGCACTTACGCTAATGTGAAATGGTAGGGTGATTGTGAGATGAAATGAAGGACCTACAGTTTAACGTGGAATCCGAACCACGGTGGAGGCCTGGCATTCCTCACATTCACAAGATGTCTTATTAGAGGTGAAGGAAGGGTTTGGTAATCAGATAAATCTTTGCCGGGACCGAGGATTGAACCCCGTATAACTTGTAACTTTTTGAACACTAAAGGTAAAGTATTGTTACTTAAAAAAAAATCTAGCCAAAATGTTGATGGATATTGACGTTTCATGACCCCCCCTAGCTCTTAAAAGTGATTTTTTTCAATGCCTTGTATTTGTGTGTAGGTCTAACCCTAAAATTAAGGGTAGTTCACTAAAGGGCGAAAGTAGAAAAAAATCGATTTTCTCAAAATCGGCTCAAACTATTTTGATTAAAATTGAAAACTCATATCTAGGTGTTGATTAATATTATAAACAAAATGGCTATTTTCATTTTCCTATGAAAATGACTCTTAGAGTACTTTACTGAAGCGAAAATTTCCAAATCTACACAACTATTTGAGATAACTTACGATTGCAAAATTGTAGTACTATTAAAAAAACTTGTAATTGAAATATATTTTTATAAAACCATTAGTATCTGAGATATTGGCAAATATATTAACACAATTCTGTGAGCTCTGTTGTACAGAGATACTACTCAATTTTTAACGTAACAATTCTCTAATGCCATAGAATAAGTAAATAAGTAAGTTTCTCAAAACATTGATGTTCTTTTTTTTTAAAATCTCTTTGAGGAAAATGTTCATACAGCATTCATCTTTCTTTGTCATTTTAGACTAAATAGTCTATATTTACCCCCTTTTTTTTGGCTAAATTTATAAATGAGGAATTTAATGAAAATGTACAACCCCTAATAAAATTTAAAAATTTTTAACACGAAGTCAAAATTTTAATACAGAGTTTTATTGGTCCAAATATACAAATTCACATGAGGATTTAAAAAATAAAATTGTAAAATTTAAAACCGAGGTTTAAAAAATGTTTTACATAGATATAATGCAATTTTTGCTTGAATTTGCTAGTGTATATTATTTAGTTTCACACACATTACAAGCTTTGAGTAAATATTTCCATTTTTAGACAATGAATCGAGAAAGTCCGTGAAGAGTTTCGTACCACTTATTTTCCTAACCACTACTTCAGATACAGTCCAATTTTCATGGAAAGAACCTTTTAGAAATTGCAAACTTTTTGTGGTAAACAGTGATATAATTTTACTATATTTATCAAAAATGACCATTACACTTCACAGTTCTCACAAATTTGTGCATAAATATGTGAAAATAGATTAAGGAATTTGTATGACTGTCAGATAAGACACTTTTTATGAAACTTGGACTATACTTAACTTCTGCACCAATGGCCGTGTACACACACACACATGCACATACACACATACACACACAAGTAACAGTATTTTCTTGTCTGATTTACCAGTAACAAGTGAGTCAAAGTTTGATTTTTAGCCGGCCTACTTGGATGGTTTTCCATAAATAATTTCCTTCTCTATTTCATGTAAATGTGGATATACTTCCTCTAAATTCTACCTTCCTGTTACTAATCATCATCATCATCATCATCAACAACAACTGTTTCCAACCTGCCGCAGGGTCAGTTTAGTAAAATGCCTACATCTTCCTTTATTCTTCCACCATTCTTCCTTCTTTAATTACTTCCATTCTTATCCTCTCACTTGCACACTTCTGCTGTTCTCCCCACCTCTTTCTTGGTCTCCTGTGATGTATTTTTTCTACAAACTTCATTGCCATCATTCTCTTTGATAGTCTTTCCTTCTCCATCCTCATTACATGTACATACTATATCAGTCTTGCATCCTCTACTATCACATGTACTCCCTGTACCTTCATAATTTCCTGGCCAACTTTATTCCTTATCTTGTTTTGTCCTCATAACAACTAACATGCTTCTTACAAACTTCATTCCCATGGCCTTCACTTTCCTAGTCTTTCTGACATTAATTGTCCCAAATCATCATCATCATCATCATCAGTGTAAAGATGAAACTAGCTAAACAGGGAGTAAGATATGGAGCAGGCGATGGCTAGAAAGCTTGTATTATATTTTATATTATTGTGTTTTGTGTGTATGTGTCTCTCTCTCCCTCTTTTATAAAAGGTATTGCATTTGTTTGAAATGTTGTGAATACGTAGGAGAAGTCTTGCAAGCAGGAGGATCGTCTGATCGCTAAGCTGCAGGAGATTGAGTTAGACAACAGCTTGGTGGCTGTCCTGAGACGTCAGGCCATAGTGCTGTTGGAGGGGGGCCCCACGAGTGGCCTGGGGATAGGCATCCACCCTGAGAGTATCCCCATGCACACTTTCGCTCGGTTCATGTTCCTAGCCCTGCTCAACTACTACCCGGACCTGGCCTACGAGGTCGGCCTTAGAGCCATGAGGTGGGTCAGGTCGAATGCACTATTTATAGAAATTTGAAATGATACACTTAAGAAGGAATATAACCACTTTGGTGGTCGCAAATTCCAAGGCTTCACTCTTGCAATAGACTGTATTGCCGATGATGGAGAGATTGGGGTTTGAGTCCTGGTTGTGTGTACTAAGGGTAGTTTTACCTCGGATGATTTTATACTCTGTCCCTCACGCAAACACTGGTACACTTCATTTAAATCTAACCTTACTCATCCCTAACATTATTATTGTTTTTATTGTTATTATTATTATTTTTATTAATATTATTATTACCATGTCTTACTACCCGTTCGGGTTATACGCACTTACACTAATGTGTAATTGTAGGGTGATTGTGAGATGAAATGGAGGACCTACAGTTTAACGTGGAATCCGAACCACGGTGGAGGTCTGGCATTCCCCACATTCACAAGTTGTGATTAATACACGTCTTGTCATAGATGAAGGAAGGGTTTGGCAATCAGATAAATCTGTGCTGGGACCGAGGATTGAACACCGGATCCCCAGCACAGAAGTCAGACACCTTACCTCTAGACCACCAGGTCACGCTCATCCCTAACTCATCAGTGTAATTAGTACATATGTGTAAAACCCGAACCATTAGTGAGATGTGGTGCTAAAAATAGCAAGGACATAGAAAGGGTAATATAGGGTTAAACTAATTGAACCCATGTCTTAGGTGTCATTTTTCAATTTTCATAATATGCTATCTAGATGGAGTAATTAATAATAAAAAGTATAAATAATAGCTTTGGCTATTTGATTCTTAATGTTCTGGGGTCTGGTTGTTTAGTTTGTCCTATAATGATGTTGGGCTAAGCCAGCAATAAGCAATACAAGAGTTCTAAAACAAATTTTAGATTAAAACTTGAAAAACACATTTATCTTTTTCTAATCCTAAATATGATATTTTCTCAAATTCTCAAATATACTTAAGGTAGGAGTGTAAGAAATTTGAGTTAAGGGCATTGTTTTTGAACATTTTTAGAGGAAAACTGGTTTTTGGCCAAAATAAATAAAATACTGTGCCAGTAGAAACATAGATTAATTTTCTTCACGGGGTGATATCAACAGTTATTGAATATTTATCATGAGCATAGCAGCATTCCTTGGATGAGAAACTTCTTAAATGAAGAGAAAAAATTGTCATTAGATTTCAGGACACCCTTGACAGATACTCAAGAACTGTTGAGGTCACCATGTAAAGAAAATTAAACTTTTTATGTTTCTACTGAATAAATATTTGATTTATTTTGACCAAAAAAAAATTTATTTAAACAAAAACTACAAAAATACACTCCCACCTTAAGGATTTGTGGATTCAATGGTCCTATCCCTAGTTAAAATGTTGGTTCACTCATTGACTATAATGTACTATACAGGTTACCCATCCTCGAAGAACACGAGGATGCAGATGACCCCGTAAATGGCAACGTGTCTTCCCTTTTTCCAACTCACTACCCTCGCTGGTTCACCCTTGGACACATAGAGACGCAGCAGTGCGCGCTAGCGTCCACCATGCTTAGTGCCGCCAAAGGTACAGGAGACACAATTTGTGAGTTGTAATTTTTTTTTTATAGGGATGTAAAGTTGTTCTTTAAGGAGTATAATAGTTGAGCAGAAATTCATAAATACCAGAAACCAAGTTGGCTTATTACATTCTTGGGTAAAGCTGTCAGGCAATAGGAGAACAAATGTAGGAGGAGGAGGAGGAAAATACAAATTCCATTAAAACGAATTGTGACCCTCCCTCTTCCCTCCTGATTAAATGACATCATTCAATTAATAAAGATCCGCCCTATGCTCCTATAACAGCCATATTTTATTTTCCAAGCTTTTTTGTTTTATTGAACAAATTAACCTACAGAATATTTAGAGATCTTTGGACTTTTAACACTGGAAAATTTCCACTTTTAAACTGTGTTTACCATTATATATGTGTATAGCGTAATAGAAAATAGTTTTACATTCATTCCAGTAAACACCAAACTCGTGTTCTGTTAAAGGTTTTATCAGTATTTAAACTAAATAAAACATCTGATTGGCAATGTGGGAGACACCCAGGCATTCCCTTTAAGAATCCATCATCCTTTTTATTCTTTTGGTTTATTGATAACAAAAAATAAGCCAAGAAAAAGAATATAATAATTTAAGCTAAATTTTAACTAATATTATATGACACATTACACATGGTCACTGTTGGCTGGGGAGGTCAGAGTTTAAATCTCGGATGGGTGCACTGGGTTGGTTTTCTTCGTTAAATTACTTTAAACAGTTTTTTCGCTACTGTTAAAAAACTTTATATAGGCCTATTTGATATTTTATATAATTTTACATTATTAAGTTGTTTATGTTTGGCAGAGGGGGGAGGGGAGCTACTAGACTTAATAACAAAGTTATAAACAAAGCTTTATATCAAAGCAACTAACCCTTCCCAAATATTTCAATTATTTTATAATTTTTAAAAAATAACTAAATGCAAATATTGTTATTTTATAATGAAAAGAACAGAGTTCACACTTTACATTGCTGCCACTGGACAAAAAGTTAATGGCTGTATCTTAAAAAAAAAGGAACATTACTCTCCAATCCCTCGACCTAAATTAAATTATATTGGAACTCATCAGGAAGGAGTGTAGAAGGTACAACACAACTTCCTAAAAAAGGAAGCCAAAAATCATAAAAGGGAGCAATATGAAATTGGTAAAGAATATTAGATCTTATTCATATCTATGTGTGCTAACTATTTTTTTACCAATTTCCTATTTATCCCTTTTGAGTTTTTTGGTTTCCTCTTTTAGGAAGTTGAGCTGTGCATTTCTCACTTCCTACTGATGAGCTTTGATAGAATGAAACTAGGGTCAAGGGATTGGGTGGTAACTATTGAATTTCTTCAAGCGGCAGCCATTATCTCTTTGTCTAGTGACAGCAAAATAGAACATTAATATCATACAGTTTGTTTGCTGTGCATCATCAGTTAAAATGTGAGCTGTGTCCATGAAGAGAAAAAATATATATTTGCCATACACATGATTTATTTTTTACTAATTTTTGTTTGGCTCTTAAGTAAACCAGCTAATAATTTTTCTACCTTAACTAGTAGAAGAAAATAGGAATAAAACCTATTTGTTGTGAATATATTTAATAATATTTTTAATACATTGAATGCAGCTCCATCAACTGTTACCAGCCAATGGCTGGTTCAGCTTAGTAAAATACATCTTTCTTCATCATTACTTTCATCATTTTTCCTCCTTTAGTTGCTTCCATTATTATTCTCTCACTTGTACATTTTATAGTATCTGTTTCTCCCATATCTTTCTTAGTCTGCCTTTCAGTCTTTTTTCCTACGTACTTCATCTCCATCATTCTCTTTGGTGTTCTCTCATTTTTTTAATCCTCAATACATGACCATACCTTCTCAGCCTTCCTTCCTTTATTATCTCATGTATTCCCTGTACCCCCACTCTTTCTCAAACAGCTTCATTCTTAAACCTGTTTCTCCTCGTGACGACTAACATACTTCTCACAAACTTCATTTCCATGGCCTGTACTTTCCTAGTCTCCCTTACATTTAATGTCCATGTTTCTGCTCCATTTGAGATTACGGGTACAAAGTACGCCCTGAACAACATTTCCTTACACTTAAAAGGCACTTTTATTCTCCTTAGCAGGTCTCTTACACACCTCTCCTCTTATTAGATCCTCTCTACTCCTACCACCTTGCCTCAATCACACTTATAAGATATATTTAACTTTCTGTACTTTTCTCATTTCTACTCCTTTCAATTTAATATATTTACTAGGCCTTATCCTCTGCCTTGTCAATACTATAGTGTCACAATTCGCCGTGATAAATTCCATTCTATACTCTTTCACTTCTTCATTCCATTCCTATAGCTGTTCCTAACACTTCCTCTTCTTTCTCCCCCACACAAACATCAGGGCTTTCAACCTTTCTCCATAAAGTTTCCTTGCCACTATATTAATTACCATTTCTTATTTGAAAACACTCCATCCACCCTTTCTACTTTAAATAGTCAAAGGAAACAGGAATAGAAACACACTTATCGTGAATAAATTTAATAATCTCTTCATATATTGTATGCAGCTAGGATATCAAAAGTTGCTTGAAGAACATATCAAATTAAATATCTCGGCCTGCACTAAATAGGGTCAGATGTAAGGTATGTTTCATACATGTTTAGTACATTATATCTAATTATTGAGATGAAAAAAATGAGAACTCTGAAGTAATCATAAACAGTCTCTTTCCCCTCGTGTCAAGGTGAAGTCCTTAGGCTGCGCACCGTTTTGGAGTCAGCCCAGCGCCATATTCATAGTTCCTCTCATCTCTTCAAGCTGGCGCAAGATGCTTTTCGTTTCGCCACGCCCGAGAATGGCCCTCGTCACCCTACCTTGCTCAGCGTGGCCTTTGAGTTGGGACTTCAGGTAACTTCATTGGTCCTTAACATTTATTAGTAGTTGAACCATTCTTCTCGTTACTAGTTTTGGATAGAACTTTAGGGGTCATTCATAAACCACACAACGTTATTTTATTACCTTTTTTCTTTACCATCACCCTCTTTTCTTCCCCCCATGTAACACCAAGTAAACATAAACATTTAGCCTTACTCCCCTCCAAACTGTGTTACATAACTTTTTCACATAAATTACATTATATTTCATTGGGAAACTTTTGTGACACTAAAAGATGGACTAATATTTAATCCTACTCAGAATCGGAAGTCATCTACAAGTATGTTTACAAACTCTGAAAATATAAACAATAATATTATTTTTTCAATATATGAATTCAAGTACAAGATCTGTGTTATGTCCTTAGTCACGGCTATTTCTAAAAGTAGAGTTGGATAATTTCAACTATTTTATGAATCTGAATCATCATTTGACCTATAATTTCTGAATCCAAAGTCAAATCTTTCGAAAACATGGAAATAGCAGAGAATTTCATAATATAGGTAGTTCTCTTATAACACATATTTTTACCATGCGATTTGGAGATAGTGCTATCAGTGAAATCAGGACAATTCTTTCAATAACACGGTCCCGAGACGGCTACTATGCAATTTCCGAAAGTGGGTCACTTTGATTCTCCGACTCTATTGCGCTACTCTCTCAACACTGCTGCCACATATATCATGTGTGCGAGTGTTGTTTTCTGTGATTACCCACAGAAATACTGACAAAATTGTACCTTGTTTTTTCAGCACTAGTGCTGTAATTGTAAATTTTACACCCATTACTGTTTCCAGTTTGTGTTCTGGGTCAGTTTTTTATTCAAACCATATAGTTTCTACTACCGTCTTGCTAGGTCTGTTATAGCTTCATATGCCTTTTAATCTAACTTAAGACAAGGACAGGCACTACATCCACCGTTAATTTATCAAATGTGAAAGGGTAAACCAACATTTCACCAATGATACATTTTTTTAGGCATGCCGAGAATCGAACCTGGAACCTTAAGCTGAGTAGGCAGACACACTACTGATCAAGCTAAGGTGTTGGATTGTAATTGTAGATATCTTACACAATTTTTTTCTTCTTTACAGTTTAATCTGCTTTATTTACCTAATAAAAGTATATTTGTATTATGTCTGCATTATATCATAATATACACATACAACAGAAACATGGACATTGAGTGTAAGAAAGACTAGGAAAGTAGAGGCCATGGGAATGATGTTTGTGAGGAGCATGTTAGCTGTCATGAGGAGAAACAAGATTAGGAATGAAGTTATCCAGGAAACTGTGGAGGTACAGGGAGTACATGGGATAATAGAGGAAGTAAGGCTGAGATGGTATGGTCAAGTAATGAGGATGGAAAAGGAGCGAATACCAAAAAGAATTATAGAAATGAAATATGTATGGAAAAGAAAGCCAGGGAGACCAAGAAAGAAATGGGGAGAGCAGCAGATAACAGCAAATGTGAAAGTGAGATGATAAGAACAGAATTGATTAAAGGAGGAAGAATGGTGTAAGGAAAGAGGAAGATGTAGGCATTTTACTAAAGTAGCCCGTTCACAAGCTGGAAACCATTGAGTATGATGATAATGAGCCGATTATTTAGTTTTTTTGACTTTAATATTTATAAACAACATGACATATATAATATATAACAAAAATGAACTATAAAATATGTCAAAATATGAACGAAAAGTGATTATTCATAGATCTGGCCGGTATCTACTACCCTCGAACCCAGCAATTTTCAACCTTTGTCAATTTGTGGCACACTGAACAAAGCGCTAAGATTGTCAAGACACACCATAAATTTTTTAAAGAGAGATTTTATCGTATAAAAAAACTAGTATTAAGATTTTATTTAAAAGTTTAATAGCTAAAATTCTAAAAGTGTTGTTATTTTAAAAAAAGTGTTGATCATGGGCTTAAAACGTTTTATTTTTACTCCTCAAATTTTTTCTCATTTCTTTTTGTATCTTTCCCCCCAAATACTGACCATTCACTGTACACCAGTATAGCGCATCACACCAGTTGAAAACCACTACACTAACCAATATTTTCTCATTTAATTAATGTATTCTATAACGCAAATTTTCGATAACGTGATGTTTTCCCGAACCGCAAATACCGTGTGATAGGTTAACTTCCAGATGCTTTGTAGTCACCTTGTAAATGCTGCTCTCTAGTGCAATAGCATTATTGTTTCAATTTAAACTTGCTCTACTCCTTGCAACTAGGTGATGCGAATGACCCTTTCATCTTTGAATTGGCGCCGACGAGAGATGGTTCGCTGGTTGGTGACCTGTGCTACTGAGGTTGGTGTAGAAGCCCTGGTATCAATCATGCAGAACTGGTATCAACTATTCACACCGACAGAAGCTACAGGTTGGTATCCATTGTTGCTTTGACTGGTACAGTCCAATTGATATAGGAAGAACATTTTATCCGACAGATAAAAAAAGTTACTAGAGCTACTTTCATGTATTCAGATGTCAGGTCATGTGATCTGTAGCTGTCACTTTTAGTAGAAATTATCAATCCCTTGAAAATTATGTTAATAATATAATACAATTATATTAGTTTTAGCCACAAATAATAAGTTTTTATTCTCTCAAAGTCCCTTCTTACCAATATGTTACTGTATCTAGCTCTTCTCGGCAGTCAAGCAATTTAGAGCGATGCGTCCCAAAATTTTTATTGTGGGCAACAAACATTTGTGACCCACCTAGATTTAATGAAAAAGAAAAGGTGATTTTTTAATTTAATCATTCTTTTTAAACTTATAATTGAACCTAATTATTTTACAAAAACACTTCTATTTCTCATAATAAGACATGGATGTTCTGTTTACCATATTGGCTCGAATATAATATGAGCTTAAAATTTTGAAGGTGCTCTACATGGAAAATAAATGTATCGAATATACCTCCAGGTAAAATCTCGTTAGCAGCCTGCACGTCAGGCCAATTTATTTGTTGCACCTTGTATATTGCTATTTATTTAAAGTTAATATTGTAGCCTCTTCTCATTTCCCTGTTTACTTGAAATGGCCTTTTCAACATGATCACTCACTTGGGTGATTTTTTTTAATATCAGTAACACTGAAATACTGAATTACTGGTTCATTGACACTGAAGGGTTGAAATCTTCTTTTTCTCTTGGTTTTCACCTTGGATTTATTATTAGATGCCCATGATGATACCCCCCTCTTTCCAAATTCACCCCAACCCCGGCTGGCCAGTATGCTTCAAAAGAATACCTCTGTAGGAATCTGCCTTTTTTTTTCAGTGAAAATGTTAGGCTGCGCATATAATATGAGTACAGTTTTCCAATGGACATTTTTAGGAGAGTTTCAAAATGTTTATATTTCAAAAACCTTGCGACCCACAATTTGTAACCACTGGTTTAGAGGACCCTGGTTTGTTCGTAGGGAGTAACTATTGTAAATATAATGTTTCTCAATTAATTCTTTCTTGAAATCAGCTTTTTAAAATTTCCTGAGCTTGGTTTGGATACTAAGCAATAATTGCAATGTTCAAGATCAAGTTAGTATTTAATGGCTATGTTATTTGCTGTGTTTGTAAAGTACACATTAAAAATTTAAATAATAAGATACTCGAGAGTAGAAAGTACAGGTTATCTTAAATAGAATGATACTCTAACTGCGACGTTTATCTTAAACTAACCCAAATACAATTTCTCAAATTATGACTTGTTTAGAAGAGGAGTGCAGATATATAGTTGTTTATTTCTCTTACCTTAACCACCGGTTTCCTTGCTGTTGAGAATTCAAGAATGCTTGCAACATCAATATCAGATAGTGTTAGTTAAAAAAAAATATCACATGACCATAGTAAATACTATAGTTGATTTGAAACTACTATTTTATGAAACTGAATCTTTAGTTTATCTACAAATCTAGAATTCAAATTCAAATATTGAAAATCATAATGAATAAAAGAGGAAATCTTAATAGTAACTAAAATATACATATTTTTCTTAGAATCTCAAATTTGGTGTTTTCTCAAATTTTCAAATCTCTAATATTTTTAAGGAATAGAGAGTTTCAGCCTGTGTTCAAGTTTGATTAGTAAAATGCTTCCGTATTCCTCAGTTCTTCCACCATTATTCCTTTTTACTTTCTCGCTACCTCACAGGTAGAGAAAGTATTGTTACCATCAAAAAAATCGAACTCGAGATTTTGATGAATTTTGACATTTCATGATCCTCCAAATCCGAAAAAGTGGTTTTCGCAATGCCGTCCGTCTGTACCTCGGGCTGGAGTCTAGACTATTTTACCGATTGGACTACAACTTGGTACCTAGGATTTTCTTGGGGTTGCCCCGAGGGTTTTTTGGAATTGGCTATCCAACCTTAAAATAAAAGGTAGTTTACTTAAGCTTCTAAGCATTAATCATTATTACAAACAAAATGGATACTCTCAATTTTTCATCAAAATGACTAAGGTTTCAGATGTATACATATGTGTAAATTAGTTTTTTTTTATCATATCTATGTAGTTTTCTCAAATATGAAATTATCTTTGCATATATGTAGGTCTTTTTATATTAAAAATCTATTATTTAAAATATATTTTTATGAAACCAGTAGTTTCTGTGATATTAGCAAATATAAGTCTCTCAAATGTTGATCTTTTTCCTTCAACCTCTTGAGGAATTGTTTGTAAAGCAATGATCTATCTCTATCATTTTAGACTCAATAGTCAACATTTACCTATTTTATTGTTTTAATTTTAAAGTGAGGAATTTAATAACAATGCCATGACCTGAAGATGTGCAATCCCTAATAAATTGTTGAAAATTTAAACTGGAAGTCAAAATTTTAATACGAAGTGTTGACCCTTGTGGACCCAATAGTGACCTTTTTTATTGATCCAAATATCCAAATGAGGACTTTAATCCTTAAAAAATCGAATTATTAAATTTAAAGCTGGGAGTCAAAAAATGTTTTACTTAAGTATATATAGCATAATTTGTACTCAGATTTGCTAGTGTATATTATTTTGTTTCACATACATGAGTTATGAGAAAATATCTAAATTTTTAGACAATGGAGCGAGAAAGTCAGTGCGTAGTTCCGGACCATTTTTCTTTTTCTCCCTTTTTCGTGTTTTGGTTTCCTCTTTTAGGAAGTGGCGTTGTGCGTTTCACACTCCTCCCTTATGAGTTCTGATAGAAGTAAACCTAGGTAGGGGGATTGAGCAGTGACGATCGGTTTTCTTAAATAGGCAGTCATTACTTATTTGTCTAGTGGCAGCCATGTAAAGTGTGAACTGTCTTCTCCCTTTCATTGTAATTCAAATTGTGTTTGCTCCTTTTTATATCTTTTCTATCCACCTTTCCTGTACCTTCTTCCAAATACATCTACAGTAGCCCCGTGGCTTCTTTGGTGCTGACTGACAGCTCACAGCTAAAAGCTTTGAAACGTTACCAGACCAAATTATGTATCCCTACGCCGAACCATATGATCTGCAAAACATGTTTAGCAGCTTCTACTTTTGACGGGCAAAATTTACGTATATACCTAAATGATGACTGTGAGCTGTCAGTCAGCACCAAAGAAGTCACGGAGCTACTGTATTTACAATGTTTCAACAATAAAAGTGTATCGTCGTTCAAGATGATATATTTAGAATAAATGCCTCTCTTGACTCAAAATACTGCATTTGTTCAGTGTAATTGGTACCCCTCTATGTTCCAGGTCCTGTAGCAAGCACCATCATGTCTCACAGCACCATCATGCGGCTGAACCTGACGTTTGCTCAACAGGAAGAACTGTCCGGTTGCGCCAGGAACCTTGCTCTCCAGTGTGCCACCAAAGTAAGTAGAACCAGAGCCGTGAGTGAACCGATACCAAGCCTAAATGTTGTATATCTTTGTCCCCTGAGTAAGCATAGGACCTCATCGTGACGAAACTCTACTACTTACTCTGTGCCAATGCAGTCTGCAGAGCCATAACAAATAATAAAAAATAGAAATTTTGAGCATATTGGTATTATAAAGGGGGAGTAAGGTACGTTCATGATAGGTTTTTACCTGGATGAAAATCATATGTTTAGGTTTTGGGTTGCCAACACTTGTAAAAAATCACTTTTTTTTTATAAATGTAAAGATCTTTAATTACCTGTTATATATTACATTTAAAATAGTGTAAACTTAAGTTTTCTCATACTATTTTATTTTTTAAATAATTTATTTTTATCCAACTCGAAACAATATTTTAAACATAATTAAAATTACTTATTCTTAGTTTTGGAACATTATTGATTTGGATTAATATAGTGCACACATCAATACCTTTTAGTACAGGCATCGTATTTACTTGGAAAAGAGAAAATTCTTGTCATTTTTTTTACATACAATAAATTATTTTATGATTATTTTATCGTATTTTGAAATATTTAACTGAACAAAATATGTTCATCAACTGAGTGTCTGCATCATTGTAAAAAACTTGTTTACCGTCATGTTCAACCATATGGTTTAAATTTGTCAGTCACCATTTTGAAGCTATGTTCGTTAGAAGTTTTTGTGAAAGTGGTGTGAATATATTTTTTAAGTGGAATAAAACAATAAATAAACTTGTGTCCGTCCTCAAATAAATATAAATAATATTGGCCTAAATTACTGTGGTTAACTATCACATTAATATATTACCATTTGTTTTCATTACAATCATCCAAAGTGATAGATGTCAGCTGTTGGACGTAGTGATATATTAGGGACTACTACTACTAACATTTTGAGCTTCATCCAAGTAAACTTAGCTCGTGAATGAATTATAGGGATGGATTCAAACTGAAATACAACTGATCAAAAGTGTGTATAAGATAGTCCCAGATATAGCCAATCAATTTTAACGGATATTTACCAAATTTAATACTTTTATATTTAAATCAACTTATTAGAGTAGCTTCACCTCACCTAACTTAATTTTACCAAAACTGAAACCATCTATAAAATATTACTTTGGAATAGAAAAATATTTCTTGTTCATGATTAGATATGGTGTAATCAAATTATTAAGTAACTTAATAACTGGTGGTGACAATTATTTTACTTTTTCATCAACAATGATATAAATTTGTTTTGCCTCTACTTAGAATACAATAACATTTGAATTTGTTTGTATTTATGTAAGAAAACAATATTCAAACAATTTTATAACAAGCATGTTTATGAAGTCTATTTTATATGACTAACTAGCTGACCCGGCAAACGTTGTTTTGCCATATAAATAATTTTTAAGTAATTTCTAGTGTAGACAAAAAATAGCTTACTTATTGTAAGTGTGTAAGAATGTGGTATATGCGTGAAATAGGCATGGAGCGCTGTGAACGATGAGGGAATATAAAAATAACAAAAGGCAAACATTATTTTTAAGTTATTATAATTTATTCCTTAAAATTATATATCATTAATTAATCAATTACGACAGTAACACTAACAAACAATATCAATCTCTTAATGCCATAGCGTGAACAATATTTTTTGTTAGTCCATCTTTAGCTAACACAAACAAACTGGATGGTTTACCCACTCGAGAGCATGCCACGTATAATTGTCCGTGTGAAAAACATGGTGTTCTCAAATCTAAGCCACAAATAGACATCGTTTGACCTTGGGATTTGTTGATAGTCATTGCAAATGCCAATCTAATCGGAAACTGAATACGTTTGAATTGAATTGGCACATGACGATTGATCAGTTATCGACCGGGGATGAAAAATGATTAAATTACTAAAATGGCTATTAAAAAATAGGGGTTGGTGATAAAAGGGTAAAAATTTAGGGTTGTATGTATTTTTTAATGCGACATAATAAAAAAAATAAAGATATTAAAAAAATGTCTAAAAATTATAGAAAAATGTTAAGGGTGGACAACCCTTATCACTAAGGGGTATGAAAAATAGATGTTGGCCGATTCTCAGACCTACTCAATATGCTCACAAAATTTCATGAGAATCGGTCAAGCCGTTTCGGAGGAGTACGGGAACGAACATTGTGACACGAGAATTTTATATATAAGATAATTATATTTATAAAAATGTAATAAGGATTTTGAGGTTTAGGTTGTGAACACTCCTGAAAACAGCCAAGACCAAGAAAATATTATATCGCAGCCAATTTCAAAATGTGTGAATCACTAAGATCTTTTTCATACATTTTTCTAAATGTTTATACTTTTATTTATTTTTAGGATCCTCCAAATTGTGCCTTGAATGCGCTGACGTTATGTGAAAATGATGCCCTTGCCTTTGAGACAGCCTATCAGATAGTGATTGATGCGGCATCACATATCATGACTTCTTCCCAGCTGTTTACGATCGCGAGGTACATGGAGCATCGAGGTTATCCGACTCGGGCCTACAAGCTGGCCGTGCTTGCCATGAAGAACGTACACCTAGCCTACAATCAGGTGACATTTCACACACACTATTCATATTTGTTGAAAAAAGCGATATTCTTTATAAGTTGTAATTCTAATTTAATATGTATCTTTTATCTCTTCAAGGAAAACATCTTTTCGCTTTTTGAGGTATTTTGTTTTACCTATTTGCAAGAAGCTACAGGGAAGGTGGGTGGATATGTTTTATATCCACCTTTCCTGTAGCTTCTTCCAAATATGTATATTTATTATTCAGTAAGGCTGTGTGAAGGACCCTTTTTAAATGTAAAGCGAAACTTAAACAAGGGAAGCAAAGTTGATTGTAAAAATAGGGTATTTGCTTAAGTCGCATTTCAATACTTAAACTTTTTAAAAGATCCATTGAATACATTTAGGTAAATAGAAAGGCTTAGAGAAAAAATACATAGCGTACTATTATTTTATTCCGATATATTTGAATCTATCTATGCTTATGTTATAGTTTTATAGATATCGATTAATCACTTGTCTTTGTTAAAATATTGTTTAGTAGCTGTTATAAAAATGTTTATAAATGTTTAGATATGTCATATTTAGTGAGATATTCAAATCTGTTCATATTAGATCTTAAGTTTTCTTCTTCCTTTGAAATGTTTCGAAAATGCAAAGGCTATTGTGAGTGTTGAAGTTGAAACGAAGGAAATTGTACATTAATTTTTGGGTTGCTATTTAAAATGTAAATAATAGCTAACTTATCATCCTCATTATTGTCACAAGAGGTCTCAAACCAATTTAAGAATATATAATTGAAAATTTGTCCCACCTCTATTTAATACAAATTGTTTTGCTTGCACAAATATTGTATTTTTTTTAATGTCCTCCTTTGTCATTTAAGGACACTCACCCTGCCATCAACGACATTCACTGGGCATGCGCTCTGAGCCACTCTTTAGGCAAGACCGAGCTGACCAACATGATCCCCCTGCTAGTGAAGAATGTCCAGTGCGCAACTGTCCTCTCGGACATCCTTCGGCGGTGTTCCATGACTGCCCCCGGTATGTCCTGCCCCCACCCACCGACGGACAACGCCAAGCACCACCATCATCACCATCACCATCGCAGCAGTAGTCGAGCGGCAGGCGGGTGCGGAGGAGGAGTGAAACCTCTATCCTATGACCGTGCGCCATTAAGACAACTCCTTGAGGCGGCTGTGGCAGCGTACGTCAACACCACACACTCTCGCCTCACACACATCTCGCCGCGTCACTACGGTGACTTTATAGACTTCCTGGGCAAGGCGAGAGATACTTTCATCCTCGCCCAAGACGGGCATGCGCAGTTCACACAACTTGTCGAGAATATGAAGGTGGCCTATAAAGGGAAGAAAAAGCTAATGTTTTTAGTGAAGGAGAGGTTTGGGTGATAGTGATATCCGGGTGAAACTGTAGCTACATTGTGATGATCATCCATGGTGGCCATGTATGATTTATGCTTCCTTGTCAGGGGGGGATTATTTATTCACTTTGAAAGTGACATGAAGGAAGTTGTATTTATTTATAAAACTGTGCAAAACTTATGTAACTCTTCCCTACATCTGTATTTCATTCCACCAGCACTTTCAAAAAATATTATAATATGCCCAGTGATTAAAAACTAAGTTATGAACTTTTATCCAAAGGTAAGTAATATATAACTAGACAAACTAAATATGATTAAACATTTAACAAAGTGAAGAAACATTCTTTGGAACAATATAATACATGATAATAATTTAAAAAAGAAAAACACAATCACATTGACTTGAAGTGTGTTTTGTGTGTCTGCTCGTTTTATTTATATTATTTTTTAAGCTGGTTCCAAAAAACCGCCTTTTGTGTTTAAAATACTGTCTTAGAGAAGACACAACAGAGACTGTGTGTAACTTATAGATCTCATAAAATTTTCTTTTGGTAAAAATAGTCTTGATTTGCCTGCAAACATTCTATATAAGATGATGAATATGAAGAATATTATTTCAACATTGATTTTCTTTTGTAAATAAATAGCTATACTTCATTATGCATTGTATATGATATGCTGTGTATTTAGCATGTTTGTATGTGATACTTGTGTTTTAAACCAAAGATTGTTATTTGTATAATACGTGAGAAGATACTTTTCTTTTTTTACATATATATTATAGCAACAAATTTATACCAAAATTATGGTGTGCTTGTAAGAGGCTGGATTATGATTCCAGGTATTAAAGGCGTTTGAAATAAAACAAGCAAACACTTCCTATTAAATATATAATATGTAGAATCAAGTACAAAGCTACAGCGTTTTCAAGCCATTATACCGAAACCTGCAGTTTGGTGTACATAGCAATTTGCAAGACGTGTCGTCAAAACTTATGATTCTGTAACTACCTCTGTCAGCAAAACCAACTAGTTTCCTATTTCTGCAACAGCTGATTCATAACAACAACAACAAACAGTACATTCATATGTTTTTGTTTTTTTTGTGTTAATATGATTAAGAATTATTTTTTGTGAAGGTGTAAAACAGTTATAGTATTTATAGTAAATAGTAACTGTTATAGATATAAATATTTCATACCGTTAATCGCAGTAGATTAAAATTTGTTTTAAGCTTTATTTAAGATAATAGTTACAACAAACTTCTTTTGGGGGACAAAAGTAAACCTTGATGGATGTCTTGACACTACCTTGTTCATCAGATTTTTTTTTAAAAGAAGTCGGCTAGTGAAAAGGTTATCAAGTAATTGTGTATTGGAAAGTTATCTTAAATAAGATGATTAATTTCAAAACATTCCCATCTCGAAGAGGGCACTATCTGTGAACGTTAAAAGATGACAATTTGTATTCTAACTATCAATTTAAATTTAATTAGTGCAATGACATATTTGGTTAAATAGTGTAGTTATTGTTTTAATGTTATTTTGTGTTGTTTTTTATATACTATTCAAATAATTTATTTAATTGTTTAAATTTAATTTCAATCAAAGCATTTGATATAAGTAAAATCTATATTAGTCATTCACATCTTCTTTGTGCAAAAATTTATTATATTAAAAAAAAAATTAAATAGATTTTTGCTCTTGATAAGATATGTTCTGCATTAATTCATTTTTTTACTTACAGAAATTTTTGTTTTGTTGGCACAATATATCTAGTATTAATTTAACTTGTTGTTGGTCTCTATGAGGAAAACCTCTTTTCACTTTATGAGGTACTTGTACTATAATTGGAAGAAGACACAGTAAAGGTGGATAGAAACGTATAAAAGGAACAAAAATAAAAGCTTTTACAATGAAAAGAAGAATACGGTTCACACTTTATTATTGCTGCCATTGGACAAAGAGGTAATGGCTAGTCGTGAAGAAGTTTCACTATGCCAGAACTCATTAGGCGGTAGTGTGAAACATGCAATGCAACTTCCTAAAAGAAGAAACTAAAAAAAACAAAAGGGAGAAAAATAAAAACTGTAAAGAATGATAGGACACTTAGACAGGAACATAAAGGACAAATACAGGAAATTGAGATTGGATGCCAATATATAATATATCTCTTCTTCAAGAGGCAACCATTACTTCTTAGTCCAATTGCAGCAATGTAAAGTGTAATGTGTTCCCTTTTTATTGTAAAAGCCAAATTTTGTTTGCTCCTTTTATATGTTCCAATCCACCTTTACTTTACCTTCTTCCAAATATAATTGAACTTGTTTATGCAATGTTAAAATAATAGCTTCCCCAATGTGCCAAAAAAAAAAATATCAATCATAAAATAGGTTTTTTGGAATAGAGCACTAGTCTAAATCCTGATTATAATGCGGGGATAGCTAGCACACTTACTCGAGTGATGCTGGAGTATAAATTGTTTGGGTAAAACAGTGATAAATACACAAGCACATTTTTAAGGATAAGCTCTCACTGTTTCAGACAGCTTCATCAGGTCAAGAAAGTAGACTGATGTTCTTGGTTGGACTGCAAGCTTGAGTGTCAATAGGCAATTTTGTTTTCCAGTTAGGAATTTCCCTATATACTACACTTGGACTAAATATCACAATCCTAACTTGTGATTAGCTTTCAACAGTCAACCTTAAAGTACAACCAAGAACAACTCTATTAACCTGAAAAAAAAAACTATCTGTGGTAGTTAACGCTCATTTTTAAAAATGTATCTTTGTTCAAACAATCCTACTGCAGCTTCATTCAGGTAACTATGCTGGCTATCCCTACTAATTAAAGTGACTAGCCATTAAAGAGTAAATTGTTGCTTTGTTTATCTTTGACTCGATGGTTTGATTAAGTACTTTTTTATAAATGAATATTTTAGTTTGTACATGTTTATTACAAAGTATTTTATGATTGAACTTTATTTGTTGTGGTTTATTACACGTTTTAGTATTACCTGAAATATTTTCATTTAAATTACTATGCAATATTTTATTCAAACTATTGCACCACTAACATCAATTGCTTAGCTAAAGAAAAATTTCAACTTTCCTAAACAGTTTTACACTAAGTTTTCAAACACAATGACATTATGAAAACTAAATTATTTCTCAGAAGACCATAGTACATGTAATTGCTTTCAAATGTTTTAAAACCGTTTATTAACAGTAAGAAAAAGTTTCAAATCATTAAAATTGGTGATTTTTATTCAAGTATGTTTTTGATAAGTCTTTTCAAACATAAACGAATATTTAAAAAAGTGCCAAACAAATGGATTCAATTAGTATGAAAATAGGATATTTAGATAAGGGCCACACCCTTGCCTGAAAAATTGCAAGTCTCCGGAATAAAGTACATACACACAAGGTCAGGAAGGATCGAGCAGTAAGCGATCGATGTTATTCAAGAGGCAACCATTACTTTTGTTCAGTGTTATCAAAAGTAAAGTGTGAATTGTGTTCCTCTTTAAATTGTAAAAGCCATGTTGTGTTTTCTATTGTGTTTTTTTTCCTGTCCTTACTTGTACTTTCTTGCATAAATAATGAAATAATAACTCATAATTCAGAGGCACATTGAGTCTCTTCATTGGTCCAACACCTTATCTCAGTCGGTTGTGTGTCTGTCTACTGAGCTAAGGCTTTCGGGTGTTATTCCCGGCATGGCTGAAAAATGTATCGTTGGTGAAATGTGGGTTCACCCTTTCACATTGATAAATTAACGGCCAGGGACTGGATGTTGTGCCTGTCCTAGTATTAAGTTATATTATAAGGCATATGAAGCTAAGACAGGCCTAGCAAGCCGGTAGTGGCTTGAAAAAAAAAATTACCCAAGCCATAGGTTAGAAACGGTCATGTATTTAAAGTAAATTTAGCTCCTTTATCAGCAAAAGATTGTTGATTACCCAACACTGACTTGCTGTTAATCACCATGGCTTGGATCCTTCTTACAGCTAGCAGCAGGATTCAAAATACAGCCTAAGCTAGTGTTAAACTATTCTACCTCACAATTCGCTATTTAATTTTGTGATGCCTGTTTTTTATGTTGTTCTATGAAACTGAGGCTTTTCTAATTATTGTTCTTGGCCAGTAATACATACCCTACTTCCATGTTTAGTGATATGATATATCATATCAAGTGAATGCAAAATACATTTTAAAACTAAAAATTATTTTAGTTTCAATTACAAACCAACTGTGAATACAGCACAACATAGTTATTGATAAATTGATACAACCGATTAATATATATTTAATTTGTGCTAATAACGTGCCAATATTTTAAGGTTGCAAGTCTTAAAAGTTAAAATTTGCTGCCTGATATTGTTGCCTACACCCACCTATAAATTAATTGGACTTTAGAAATAACCATAATGAGAAAGACAATGAGTTGTTTTAACCGGAGACTATGCATTCCATGAAAGGCTTCATATGAGCGCATACCATTGTACACTTACACTGCAATGGTTGTCTTGTATGTGGGACATGGTCCTAAAGTATTATTTCAAACACAACTAAAATCAAGCACCCCAAAACATTCAATACGCCGCTCGTGGATAGAGATGACTCTCAAAAGGCTCATCTAAACATTTTTGTCGATCACAACACTATAATTAAAATTTACAAACATTTTCTATTATGACAACAACCAAACAAATTTGAAACGTGTTTGACCTTAATTGTTTATTCCTTAGATATTGAAAATTAATACCTGCGGGCCTATCCCGAGATGTTTCGAGTTAATTTCATTGCGAGATTGGGCGTTCACGTGACATACTCTCGAAACTTTTCTATTTAGCTATTCTTGAAAAAAATTTCGTTATGGATTTAGATATTTTCATTCGGATTGATCTCACTGCGGTTCTACCTCTCGGAATCGTCAATCTCGCAACAGATAGTTTGAAAGTATTTGTTGTTGGACAAAATGTAAAATGGCGGAAACATGGAAGGACTATTTGATAATAAGAGAACGTGAAGACTTCGAAAATGAATTTAATAGAAAGCCACGTATATTTCGTGAACGTGAAGATGGTTTTGAGCTTAGTGATAAGAAATTTATTAAATTGTTCAGGCTTAATAAGCGATGCTATTCAAATAGAAAGGCATCCCATCCATATGGTGTATGGTATTTGATTTTGGCTTTTTAGGTACATATTAAAGTTATTAAGATAGACCATACATGATGTAATAAGTTATACTAGTATTAGCTTTTTATTTAAACATTTAGCGAATCAAAGAAACATAAAGTATGTTACATACATCAAGTATAATCTGCTTTTGCCCTTTGCTTAATTTATTTTTATCCATCTTTATTTAGACTCAAACTAAACTTAACCAACAAAAGATAAAACTGAAATAAAACGAAGATGGCGAAGACAAAAATTTTGTTTTTCTATTGTTTAAATGGCTGAGGGTGCGTTCACACAGCTATAAACTAAATCTCAAATCACAGTTTCTGACACCGGAAGTTCAAAATTTTTCACTTAATACGAAATTAGAAGACTCAACCAGAATTGTGAGATTTTAAACTCAAGAATAGATACTTTACGGATATGAAATTACGAGTTCGAGTTGAGCATGACGAGATTCGCCGTAGGAAGATAAACTCGCAATATCTCCGGAATAGGCCCACTAGACACTGGAATCAAACCCGGAACCTTTGTCTTAGCACGTCAATGTTACATGCCATTATCGCATGATAGCTAATTGGTTAAGCATTGATGAACTAAACCAAAGGTCCTGGGTTTAATTCCCATGCCCAAGTGTTATTTTTCAATTCAAAGATTATGATTATTAGATGGGGCTATAACCGTAACTAACAAATATAATAGCTTTGCTATTTAATCCATCATTAATTGTTTAATTAATTATTTTGTTTCACTCTGTGGATTCAGATTAGTTTTTGAAATTATACATAGTTTAAGTTAAGTTATATCACACATATCTTCTTATTGCACAAATTTAGAAAAAAATATATACAAATGTGGATTAAAAGAATTTAGAATTAGAATTTGTTGTTTTGTGTTTGTTAAGTAGTTTTGTCATTTCATATGTTGTCTCTTTTGTTAAACTATAGGTTTATTAATTTGAATAAAGCATCTTTGGCAAGTTTTCAAGATTGACTTAGTTATGTCTTGTTACCGAGTGTTATCGATGGCTCTGACCAAGCTGGAAACGAAAAAAACTTGAAGTTGTTTTTAGCATATAATTTGAGTGGGTAATAAGACGTGGTGCTAAAAAATATAGGTTTTCATACACAAAAATGGCAGTTGGGGTGGAATAGATATTACAGCTGGTAGGTTAATTAATATAAACCTACATGTACTGCATATTGACAGAAAATGATGTACTAATTAATTTTATTTCTAGTTAGATTGGTACTTATTTTGACTAGGCCTAACATACGAAACTAAACATGAAACATGTTTGTAAGAGTAAATAGGTAGAGATCATATAACACATTATTTCTTTTATCCATAACTAAATGTCTTTCAAGTACCTACTTACTGTCATATATGTCTAGCTAGTAATTGCTGTCCATTTTAATTTATATGTATCTGTTAAAATCAATTGACTACAAAGTTATCCTCGTTAAAATCTAACATAAGGTTTTGTAAACAAAGGAAAAGGGTGCCAAACTAATTCAACATTGGAAGGAGGATAGAAGAGCATGCATGGCCTACATACTTACCAGAAAACTGTGGGCCTCAAAGTTCACAACTTTGTATGTAGGCCTTGCCCTTCTATCCTCCTTTCATGTTCAATTTAATATAAGATTTGGGAATCACCGCGCAATTCTCACTTCATTAGTTGATACCAGGCGATTTATTTTGGTCAACGAAACTATTACCAAACTGAGGTCTGCTATCGTCCCAGTCATAAACACTCGTAACCAGCCATGATACTAGGAACGCAAAAACGCTCTGGTTGTAAACATCGATACTAGGTCAACCATGAAAACATGCCTAATGCTAAATCATGGTTTAAAGTAGGAATGACAGTCAGCAAATTTACCCAAGTGATCATGTTTTTTCAAACAAATGGTTGCTTGGGTGCTCTAACCTACTAATATTTTGAAGTTCTCTACTCAATAAATTGAACAGTAAGCTTTTTCTTCATTCTAAGTATTTACACAAAGCTAACTCAAAAAAAGTTGATATATTTCAAAGGGAACACTATTGTACAAAAGTTTGGTAATGACAGTTTAAATCACTAGAAAAAGAGTTTAATAAATTTTAAAATGATCTAGTTATATATCATCTTGAGAAACTTAAATAAAATCTAAAATAATGAAGGAATAAAAATCAAAATTTTTAGTGCAATGGAAAGTTAGTTTGGTGTAAGAAATTTCAATTTGATTTAAAAGCTTAGGCGACATAGTCGAGATAGTTTTCTTTATAACAATACATTTTTTGTGTTTGAAACAATTCACAAGTGCTAGAATAATTAATGAAGATGTTCAACTATTTTGTCACTATGTATAAGAGGAAATTATTTTTATATGTTTTTAGTTTAACAAGATGTTTTAGGAACACCGAATATTTTTATTTATGTGAATAAACTTTGCAACTATATATTCTTGCCTCATAACTTAGATTGTAAAACTATTTGTTGTAAATATAATATGCAATATATCTATATGTTGTGCCTGAATTTAAATTTGGCCAATGTTTTGAAGTTTGTAATTAAAATGGGCTCTATATTATCAGGATAGTTGATCATCTATTTATTGGCTTAGACATTGTATTTAAGGAGTCATTTCAGCACCAGTATATAATTTTCAATATTTCTTAAAATAATATACCTATCTTTTTTATTATAATATATATCTGTGCATGTGCATTTACACAATTCTCAAAGAATTAACATGTTTTGGTCATTCTCATTACATAAGTTTTTAAATTATTTTATTAAATGTTCTATTAGCATGACTGCCTGAAATAGTCATACTAGGAAAGCTTTTTTCAATTTCGTTTTACTTTTTTGAATACAAATAACAAACATGCTGTACCCTCGAACGAGCCAAACAAGTACAGTGAAATCTCCATTAAAGGACATCTATGAATAGCGGATTCTTCTTTATAACGGACAGTTTAAGTTTCCCTGGCAAATTAACTCAAGCTCTTACGGTGAAACAAATTCCCAATAACGGACTTTCTCAATAACGAACATGGACACTGCTAGAGATGCATATTTATGCACAAAAATCTCTAAACAACAGACATCATTTCCAGTCCATATACTACAGTATTTGACTGTAATAATGTCAGAAATGTTGTTTTCTTGTGTGAAGTGATATCAGTCCTGCCTTCCCCCTTTAAGGAAAGTTTTTAAAATAGCATACTCTACTTCATGGTTGTATCTTCCAAGCTTTCTGCGGGGTTTTTTTCTCCATCATTTTAGTCTATGCTCATGCACAAATATGTGCTTACAATACAGAAGGCCTACAGTTCACGTTTAATTCCATTTGTTTATGGTTTTGTGTACTATGCAACTTGTACAGTAAGCTATGTACAATATTTATTCACTTGTCACAGTTACCCTGCAAATATTGCACAATGCAGTAAGTTTTAATTATATTATAGTTCATATACACAGTATATAAATTCATATCGATTAAAATGTGTTCAGAGCACTAATTTAAAATATATCTATTTCTTAATAACAGACTCTTTTTTATCCCTGGAGGTGTCTGCTATTAAGAGATTTCACTATATTTCCATGAAATAAAATAAACCTAAATTGATAAAATTATATATAGCTCATCAAAAGATAATATGTATATTAGCATTTCTTCTGTATATTTACAGCCGTACATGATAGAATTCCCTTTTGTGTAATTTCAAACTCTGTTACACTCATTTAAAAAAAAAATCCAAATCATATCTCAACTTTCTCATGTAATCAATCATAAAACAAAGGCCTTATCACTATAAGTTAGCAATAATCAGAACAATCTACACAAAAATCAAACACAGTAGTATACATAATCTTTCTCAAAACAATTGTGGTAGTTTGTTGATAATATTATATAACATTTAGAGAAAGAACTAAATAAATCAAAGTCTGATTTGATTCTTTCTTTGAAACCTTGGGGAAAAAATTCTTATCTTATAATTTTAAATTGAATATATTTTACTTTGATGCAGTAATGCACATTAATATTTCAATTTGTTTTTGTGATTGGTGATTAAACTCGTGAATGCAAGGATACACTCGCATTATTTTTTCAGCTTGATTTTCTAGTCGAGTAAAATAAATGTGTTTGCCGTGTTAGTTTTATTGGCACAACTCTTAGCACTATTGTTTTTCTCCTATGTAATAGCTACATTATGAAGATAACAATGAATAATTGCCTAATGACTTAGAAATGTAGATTAAACATTGAAATTTTGTAATTCTGAGAATCCAATTATTCAATAACTTAGACAATGTAAATATCGCCTTGCCTCCTATGACATAATGACATACGCAAACAAAATTTCATATTATTATGTGTTTCAATGAATACAAATATAGGTGTGCTGTACATGAATTAAGACAAAATTGTAAATTATTATTGTACATATGTACAAAACAAATTTATGTAGTTTTTTTTTAATTTTGAATAGTAATTAGGGTTTAAGAAATTTATTTGAATGAAATGTTAAAGCCGCCATTTAATTTATTATTGTGATATACTTTTGTGTGTGTAAATAACATTTATATTTAGACCGAAGGTCATGTTTTGTTTAATATTATTTCAGGTTCAATTTTATTTTTAACTTGGCTTTCAAAACTGTTCCTGAAATTATGACAATTTATAGAATTTAATAATAAAATTAATATGGAAGCCGCTTTAAAAGTGTATGTATCATTTTATTGAACAATGAACTATGTTGCGTGCTAGTGCGTAGTATGACCATTATTTGTAATACCTGTTATATTATGCTAATTGTACCTTGTCTTATGATAAGTTCATGTAGGTACTGACTGACTGTATCAATAATTTATTAAGGAATTATCTTGTTAAAAGAAAATATGTATATGCTATAAAAATGCAATATCTGTAAGAAAAGAAATTCTGTACAGCATTTGTCAAACAAGAAATATGTAAGATTTATTTTTTTATTTTAATATGTAGTGCTCCCATTTCTACCTGAAATGTTTTGGGGACAGTTGGGACTTTTTTTTTAAATTTTAAATGAAATATTTGCATGAAGTATTTTGATGTTTTGCAGTTTAACTTAAATAAAACTGAAGATATTTATAAAAATGTCAATTTTTGAAGTAAGTATTAATCTGTTTTATTCATCAGCAATACCAAACAATTGGTTCATACTGAGGTTTGAAATACTTGTGTGTTGGTCTTAAACACTCGTCCTGTCATCTATAAACAGCCTTACTTTGGTTTCACATTTAAAAATTATCATTCAGGAAACATAACAATAGATCAGAGATGGAGTAAAAAAAAAACTTGTCAAAATTTGGAAATCATAATACATTCAAATTTTACTAAGTTCACCTGGTATATTGGTTTTATTGACATATGATTTTGTTTTATTACAATGTTAAAGATAAAGCATTTATCTAAATTGTAATACTTTTTACACCATCTGTATGAATGTACTAGTACAGTCAACTCTCGATTCTACGACCTTTCACAGTTCCCTGGAAAGGGGTTGTTATTTCGAAGGGGTCGTTATTGGAATTTTAACAGATTTTGTTCCACCCCTGACCTTCATACAAAAAAATTGCATTTTTTTTAAACAACACATGAAAAAGTAAATAAAATAAAACCTACCTATTTCTTGAAGAAGTCCATTATGGAGGCCTGCTTCTTCTTAGCGCCAGTTTTCTTGACAAAGTCTTTCAAATTATAGAACTGGGACCACAGATCTTCACTAGCTCCCTGGCGCTTAAGTGCTCTTGAGTAGACGTCCCCAGCTTTCAGAACATCTTTCATTGTGGGGATGTCTTCAGGCTCTTCTCCCATTTATTCCTCCCCCTCTTCATCGCTGAACTCTTGCTGCTCCCTGATTATATCGGCGGCGTCGAGGGTGCCCTAAACTGTGATGTCATCGTCTGCTGCTATGTACTCCTCATACGTGCAGTCTGGGGCTAATATCTGCCACGTTTCTTCATAGCACGGCCGAGTGAAAGTCAGGGGGGCAAGCGAAGGTGCTGTTGATGGGCCAGGCCGTGGTTTCATGCAGGGGCCTACCTGCTGTTCTGTGGAGGGGCCTGACTGGGAATTGGCGTCCACTGGTGGTGGGTCGTTTTGGTCCTCGGCGCTGGCAGCGGTGGGAAGCACATGGACGGGAGCCTCTTCGTCAACTGGTAAAACAAAGTGGGCGTGTCGGAAGCAGTTGCTGATCACCGCTGGTCTCATGCCCCTCCAACTGGCGACGATTACGATTACTTCCATGGCCCTGAACACATCCCACTTTTTGACCTCCTTGCCCATGTCAAGATTCCACACCATACTCCGCACAAGCATCTCGCAGAACTTAACCTTCACTTGCTGGATTATTCCCTGGTCCAGGGGCTGAAGCTTGCTGGTGGTGTTCTTTGGCAGAAACACCAGCTCGATGTTCCTGAGTTTGTCGAGAGCAGGATGTGCGGGGCAATTGTCGACAAAGAGCACCACTTTTCTATTTGCGGGGTCCATCTTCGAATCAAAGCCTTGAAGCCACCTCGTGAACACCCCCGAGGTCATCCATGCCTTCGTATTAGAATCATAGTCACAAGGCAGGATGTTGCCCTTGAAACCGCGGGGTTTCTTCAACTTCCCGATCACGAGAGGCTTCATCTTATCGCTGCCGTCCATGTTGCAGTACAGAAGGACGGTGAGGCGCTCCTTGCTCCTCTTCGCACCTTTGCACTTATCCCCTTTCACAGCAAGAGTGAGATCTGGCATGAGGTTGTAGAACATCCCCAGCTCGTCAGCGTTGTATACATCTTGAGGCTGATAGCGCCTAAGGATGTTTCGGAGCAAGGGCATCCAATCCCTCACTGGTGTTGGGTCCACCGATGCGCTTTCACCGACGACCTTGTGGCTGGCTATTCTGTGACGCACTTTGAAACGCTCTACCCACCCACTTGAACACTTAAAAGTTTTTTATACCCAACCTCAGGGCAAATTCATCAGCCTTCCTCTGCATCATTGGTCTGTTTATAGGCACGTTTTGTGCTCTATGCTGGCTGAACCACTCCAGCATAGCCTGCTCCAGATTCGCGTGCGTCGCACCCTTCAAATTTTTGGCCTTCCTTCTGCACTGCATTCACAATTTCTTCTCTCATTTTGAGAATAGTGAAAAGTGTCGACTTCGGGATGCCATGCCGCCGCGCATTCTCGGCCTCTAACCTTTTTCTCATACACTTCCTGGATGATCTCGTACTTCTTCATGAGCGTCAAGAAGGTCCTCCTTTCACTCATTTCGTCAATTATAAGTTCGTATTAAATAAAAAAAATAGCGTGGGTCATCAAAAATCGTTCACAAAATCCAACCAAAAACGTAACCAAATCAAAATAACATTGTTAAACAATAGCATGGGTCGTCAAAAATTGTTCACAAAATCAAACCAAAATAGTAACCAAATCGAGAATCAAAATAACAATGGCAAAAGCAAGCCTGGCGTGTGATGTAGCGGCAGTTGCGCGCGGGGAAACATTGTCTTGCTTGTGGGAGGGGGTGGACAGAGTCAAGTGCTATTGGCTGGCATTGATGAGGTGGTGTCTATTTTTATACCTGACCCACCCCAGTTACTAGTAATACAGTGCTCACAAAGATAATTGCAACATAGTGACCTAAATAAATGCAACAAACACATTTTACAGCAGATTTCCTTAAACTTCTCAACCTTTTTTCCCACATTTTTCACGGTTCCCCAAAAAAAGGGTTGTTACTTCCGAGAGGGACGCTATTCCCGGGGTCGTAGAATCGAGAGTTGACTGTATTAACAATCTCAAATTGGTACAATAATAAAAAACTAAATTATCTCTGATAAAAAAAAGAATGATGTTACTCACATCAGTGAACACTTGGACTAAACTTCAAACTCTTCTACTTGGTTTGCTGCCGACTGAGAGGTTAAGGTTTGAATCCAGGCCGGGTGCATTATATTTTTCTAAGTGGTTTTTCACTCTCCCTCCAATAGAACATGGGTACATTTCTTATAAATTCTACCTTGATCATATTTACCTCAATCAATGTAATTAAATGTAAATGTGTATATACCGGGTGTGTATTAAAGTCCCTAGGCCCTAGCATGGCCTTAAAACAAGGTTTACAAAGCGTGCAAAAATATTATTATTACTATTAGCACCGCGTCTCACTACCCGTTCGGGTTATATGGACTTACGCTAATGTGTAATGTAAGGTGATTGTGAGATGAAATGGAGGACCTACAGTTTAACGTGGAATCCGAACCACGGTGGAGGCACTGGCATTCCTCACATACACAAGTTGGTGCAACAATAGTTTTTAATATAATAAATATATTCACTAACTGGATGGAAGTATGAAAGCAATGGTGTCTGCAGATAATCTGAGATGAAAGAAGTTTAAGAGCAGTTGGATGCTTGGGATAAAGTGGGGAAGGGGTATGGAACGAGGTTTAACGTAAGGTATAAGGAGATGGTGAGCACAAGACTGAAGAAAAAAAAAGTTCAATACTTGGTTGATTAGAAGGGGGAGCAGTGGAGCAGGGAGTTGAACCAAAATTTCTATTGGTTCCGGTTCCTGTTCTCTAAACAAACATTTTAAAGGTTCTGGTTCTAGTTAGAGCTCAATAAAGTTTCTGATTCTTTTCAGTTCTTGATAGTGTTCTGGTTCTTTAAAAAAAATTAGCACAGATGTTTCTATCAATTTGGGCTACGTCTATGTACTAGATTCGATAATGGTTTTTTAATGAATGAGAAAGGTTATATTTTTATATTTAGAGGAAGTGTATCTGCATTTGCGGGGAAGGAGAGCGGAGAACCACTTTGGAAATAACACTCTGGATCAAAATGAACCAATATTCCCTACTGGGTTCATATAATACATATATAGAAACACAGAGTCATTTTAACACATATATTTATTATAGTAAACAAAAGATAGATCTGACGAATCAAGCTCCTCCTCTTCATCATCGGAGTCGAGCAGTTCCAGTGATTCAAGTGATGGAAGCGAATCTGAAGTTGTCGATGATACTGATGCAGACAAAAACTGGAACCCTTCATCTGACGAAGAAAGCAGTGAATATGAATTCCAGAAAGTCATTTACCGTGTTTCTATAGCCCAAACACCTTCAAGCAATGATGCTCGTAAAGTTAGTAAGGTAACTACAACTGTCAGAACTCCTGATGTCACGCATTCAGCCAGCACTGTTAGCCAACCTACTAACCTACCTGTAACTAGTACACCTGCCTCAAACAACAATCCTGGTCCAAATACTCCTGACCTAAAATCTGTTGCTAGTACCCCTATCTCAACCAATAATGCCAAAACCTCTGTTGTTACTACCGTTGATATTCTGAGTCCAGTTAAAAAAAGGTAAATGAAAAAATAAATGAATTCAGCTAGAAGAGGAACATGTTAAAGGCAGCTAGAAATAGTGAAAAAACGTATGAAAGTCATTCAAAGAAACGTGAAAAACGTGTGAAAGAAGCAAGAAAATTAAACCTAAAGTGCTCTGAAAAAATAACTGATGATGAAAGAAATAGTGTTTTGATGCGTATTGGAACCTGGGGGACATTGCCAAACAGAGGGAGTTTATTCATAACTGCACAACAGAAATCAAACCTAAATATTATTACGAGCGGGAAGGTGGACAAAGGCCACGAAGGAATCACAATGCTGCGTTCTTTTTTAATCTTGGTGACAGACGCATTCGCGTTTGTAAGTTGTTTCTCAGAAATACCTTAGATGTCAACGACCGCCCTATGCGCACTGTCTTTGGGAAGAAAGATAAACTGGTGGGTGCCGTGATGGCCATAGAAAAAAGAGGAAACCATGGTAATCAGCCCAAGATGAGCGAACCTGTTAGGAATAGAGTTACAGACCATATCAATAGAATTCCTAAAATTGAGAGTCATTATACGAGTAAAAACACCACAAAATACTACAGTGAAATAGGCAGAACCATAACTGACATTTACAACGATTACGTGAGCGACTACAAAAGAGATAATGTTACCTTCAGTGACTTCAATTACTTCTATAACATTTTAACTAATGACTTTAATTTAAGTTTTTTCCAGCCTAAAAAAGAACAGTGCTAAACATGTGCTGCTTATGAGAATGCGTCAGAGACAGAGAAAGTGAACTTGAAGGCAAGTTATGATCAGCATTTGGTTGAAAAAGAGCTATCAAGAAAATATAAGGAAAATGACAAACATATACTAGTGGCTAAAGCCTCATTAGCAGTTTACGATTTACAAGCTGTCATGCAATTGCCAAAAGGCGACTGTTCAGCTTTTTATTATTCGTCTGAATTGAATGTCCTAAACTTTACAATTACCAATATTCTTAAAAAAAACTTAATGTTATATTTGGGATGAATCAAACGGCCACCGTGGAGCAAATAAACTCGGTTCGTGTGTTTTAAAACATTGGAATATACAAGGGTGTAACTTTATATTCCGATAATTGTAGCGGACAGCAAAATAGTCGGTTCATATTAGCCGCATATATCTTTGCTCTCCATAAATACGGTCTTAACTCCATTACTCACAAATTTCTAATCAAAGACCATACTCAAAACGAAAGGGATTCCAATCACTCTTTGATTGAGAGAAAAATGAAACAAGCTGTTAAAAGTGGCCCAATTTATACGCCAGAAGGTCTCATTTCATTGATCAGAACAGCAAAAAGAACGGGTGAATAATTTTCTGTAAATGAACTTTCCTATGAAGACTTCTTCGATTTGAAACTTTTAGCCTCTGATTTGGTCCTCTGCGTATCTTAAAAAATACACAAAATCAACCTGTTAAATTTAAAGAGATCAAATTGATGCGAGTTCAAAGAGATTCTCCTAATTCGTTTTTTTACAAGTTCTCTTATGGGGATTCAGACTTTATGGAGGCCATAATTATAAGAAAAGCCAAGCCTTCGACCAAAAGCTTAAGATTATTGAGGCTAAAAAAAAAATGACTTGATGCGACTTATTGAAAGGAATTTAACATCAAAAGTTAACAAAACGTGTTATGAAAGTCTTTAGTTGTTTTACAGTATTATTTATTTGTTGCTATTTTTTTTTACTTTTGTATTTATTTTCTTATTTTGTATTATTGTTTCTATTTTTTTACTTTTGTATTAGTATTATTGTATTATCCAAGTTCGAGACTTATAGTTTTTCCGTAAAACGTTTTGGAATTTGTCTAAGAAAATAAAACTACTCGTATATTGCCTCTATCTGTGTTTTATCTTAATAGCAAAATTCCTATGCCTTTCTCAAACTCATTCTTTTGATTTAAACTGGAAGATGTAATAAAAGTAATAAAATAAATAAGGTATAATTGCCTGTTTAGAATGAAATTATACTTGCAAGGATGACATAGTTCAAAATACTTTTAGTACATTTTATTCTACTTTTAAACTTATAATCGCTCTCCTGAAAAATCTTGTTTTTTGAGATATGATGTTGTTGAAAGGAGTGAGCGATTTTGTGTATGTATACTTATGTATCATGTATATTTTAGACATAGCTCCAGCCGGTTATGTTTCATATAAATGATTAGCAGTATCTTTCTTTCCTTTTCACTATGATTTCGCAAAACAGCGCTATCGTATTTATTTAGAATTAATTAGTAAGGACATTTATGTCTTAATTAGTATAATTGTTTCACTCTCATTTTGCCATTAATCTACTCATCTTTTGACGTGAATACGTCTTTAAATTTGGTACCATATGGGGGCAATCCAAAAAACCTAATGATAACAAAATCGAGGGATACAGTTTGGCGTTGTAGTTTCGAATCTATCCTTTACATCCAAAATTAAATTATACCACTGGATAGCTAAAGGATCAAAGAATGCATTAACGATACGCGAGAACAGTGACGCATCACGCGTGGTGGAGGGGGAAGTACCGCCATTTTGAGGTTATTTTGCTGCGTAACGAGATTTGCAATTAGTATAACTTTTGACTCGGAGATGCTACGATGTTCGTTTGGGTTTTAATCGTCAGCTGTCGTCAAAATCTATCGATTGTATATAAAACATTAGTTTAAAGTAGTGACAGTGAATATAATAAGGTGTTAGAATAAAAATATATTATCAAAAATATATAATGTCGGCCTATACGCGTCGAAAAGCCAAAACCAAATACAGAGATCGTATACGGTTGGAAAGGGCTTCTCAAGAACAATTAAGACCATAATTAATATAACCCGTTAAATAAACGTATTCACGTACAACACACGGCCGTGTCTATGAACCAGCCACACCCTTTTTTTTAAGCTTTCTTTATAATTTCTGATTTCTCACTTAATAATATAAAAAAATTATACATAAGACATAATATAGAATATTTATGAATTAATTAAAAATAAAAATGTTGATGTATAACTCCTAGTCTCCGAGTGAGCAAATGCTTTTCGGATTATGTACATACAAACTATTAAATAAATAAATAAATAAAAAAGTCCCACTAGAGCGCTCTTTCTCATGTAGTACAAAACCCGGCCGTAAGCTAGCGTTGTAGGTAAGGGAAACACTACAACCGCTTTAGATTTTAAACAATGTTTACAGTGTTTTTTGTACAGTGCATGTCTGCATGATAAATGTTTATAATAAGATTAATATAGTTCACCATGCTTTGGTATCACAAATATAGAAAAATATAAAATTCTTAATGATAACCGTAAAGTTCTTGTAATATAATAAACAAAAATGCTTTATTTCAATGAATTAACGGAAATATTTGATGGGTTTACTAAGAAACCTGAAAACTATTTAAGGTAAAGCTACAAGTTTAATTTTTATAGATGGTACTTCACATAGAGACATTCTCAGAAGGGCTGTTTAGCACACAAATGAGAGCATTGGGGTGATTGCTTCCACCTCCCACTTTTGCAAATAATGAGAGAACTACAAATGTAAAACCACATGGATTTTACATTTGCAAAACACTTCAACCTTCCCATATCACTGCAGATTTGATTAGATACGATACTTTAAACTAAAATACCAAGTTTGTATCATCATACATCTTTAAGGTGGCCACCTTGATCAACGAGAAAGTATCAATGCCTGTCAGGCCACACAAAATAGAAAGTTTTGTGTCGCTTTCTGGAACTAGTTCTCAATTCTGTCTTAAGATTATACTCCCTTTTGCACTTGACCTACAACCATTCTTTGTCATGTCAATAAAAAATATGGGAAACCACAAATTTCCTCTCAAGATAGGGAGAAAAGCTTGCTGATAGTTCGCAAATATCTTAACATTTCCTCTTGTAAGCAAGCCTCTTATAAAATTAGTGTATCAGAGGAAGGCTAAATCTAGAGCCCTTTTTCATAAATTTTAGTCTGATAGCTCTGCAAGAGTACTTAAAAAGTGGTTGAAAATGAACTAATGTCACATTTTCACACATTTTATATTAATAAAACTCATTATTAAATTGCATTTTTGCTAAATGTTTGCGTGACAATTTCTCGCCTACTTAAGCAGCCCCCTAAAAGTGTTTATCATATACTACCAGTTGCTGATTGATTATAATGCAACCAGAGACATAGGCTACTGTCACACTGATTACAACTTAGGCATACTGGGAATATTGATAGTTAATTATAACATAACATTGAAGGGGATGATCATACTACTTTGACTATGATTAGGTAGACTATACTCACTACGGCAATGGTACACTTCTTACGACATTTAAAATAAACTTTTTTTATGTTGTACAATAACAAAGAAAAGTTTTATTATTATTAATACACACAACAAGAATTCTGTAATTCAAATAATAGGCCTATTTAAAAAGTATTTTGGTTTGTTTTATAGTAGGTATTAGATAATTAAAATTTACTCACCTCAAATCACAGAAAGTAAATATATAAACAAATGAAATAGTTTATGATAATAAACTGTCCTCGCATAACCAAACCTCACATTAAAATAGTGTATTTTTTTTTTTTAAAAACATCATTTTAATCCTTCCAGAACTAACTAGGCTTATATTCAAAAAATATTAAATCCCATAGCTGATTATTTGCTCATGAAAATACATTAATTACTTGCAACCTATATTTGAAGATTGTTGCCATAAGTTAAAACAATAAATGGTAGGTTTGTTTACCAATGACCCATTGTGTAAATTTATGGCAGCAGTCTTCAAATCAATTAAGTTGGGTTTTTCTTTAGTAATATTTTTAATCAGAAGGGTGTTTTTGGAAACACAATATTTTAGTGTCGATATAACTTATTTGACATGTTGTTGCAAGGAAAGTTAGTTTTAGTTAGACTAGGACAAATTAAGTTAGGCCTAACTTATCATATTATCAAAACCTAGATGTTGAGATAAATTGAACAAGATTCATGAAAAAGCTCTTATAAAATATTTAATTTACTAGGCTTATATATATTTATTTATTTCAGTGTTCAAGATAAAATAGCAGCAGATGTTACACATTTCATTAAGAGACTTTACGACCACACCAAATCTGAGGAGGAAACTCCATCGAGGGAGGCGCTTCCAGAGTTGATAGTTAAAGACTTTGACGAAGAACAAATTTGGCAAGAGCTCGAACTCCAAAATGAGGAGAAAAGTACCAAATTCATCAGAGATGTAGCCCATATGGTAGCGCTGAAAAACAAACTTGTGTTTCCTATACAAGAACTGGATGAGGGGGGAGGAAGCGAAGATGAGCATAGCGGGGAAGAGTCGGAGAGTGACAAAAGTGAAAAACTGGAAACAAGAAAACAAATTTCCGATAAGGAGACCTTGAATGTTGCCCGTAAAAAGGCCAATCATTCAAAAAAACAAACAAAAGGTCTGTAAGTTGTTTCACCTATAATGTAAGGGAAGATGGTATACAGTGGTAAACAAATTGATAATATTTAATATATAACAAGGAAACTTTCATATTTTGAATCCCTAAGCTGACTAGTAAAATATAATAGGCTAGAAAGAACCGTTACAAGAATTACCTTTCATAAATTCAAATGTCAATTTTGATCTAGAGTAGTCTCTCAATATTGACTGAAAAAAAGTTTATAAGCTATTTTCTAAACTCTCCTTGCAAAATTGCGTTCTTACTATAGTTTATTACCATATGGTTTATTTACTTCAAACCTCAACAAATCTGTTTCAGATAACATTTCTTTTCTAAACCTCAAGGCCAAAATAAACAAACTTTTAACTGGGAGGAAAAAAAATAGCTTTAATAAGTTTCTTTCTTAATTGCATACATGTATCTCTTAAGTTTCTCAACCATTAACAGAAATTTTTTCTTGAAAATAAACTTTCCAAGCTGTGTTAATTTCAAAGAATATCAGACTGATACTAGAAGTTATATATAATCAAGGCTAGACTGTTCAACTGGTCTATGAACCAAGAAAATGAGAACTTCACTGAATGTTTTGTGAACTGAGCCGTTAACAGGAATTAAATGAATGCCTCCTACGTTTCAAAGTTGATTAAATGTTAAAATGTTTACAGTGGGTGAAGTAAATAAAAGATAAAGTCTACTTGGTAGAATCTAGGGCTTAGACTTAGCGCCAACTAATGTCAAAGTGAATAATTAGAAGCTAAGCCTAGGTAGATGTATTCTGCCCAGACTCGAAATAAAAGTAGATTCTACAGTAGTAGATACAACACAAGAGCTAGATATATCTTGTTTTGTACTATGAATCAGCGTCCGCTTGAAGGGAAAGTTGAAAAACATATTGTTAAAAAACACTTTCAGTACAACTGGTGTGGCAGGACATATTTAAACTGGGACATTTTTAGGTAGTGGTTCTTTGTCAATGCCACGTTTTTTAAATCTATTTGTCAACGCTGCTATGTAGTTCCTAGTAAATCTTTATACTAGGAAATTTCTAGGTAGAGGTTCTTTGTTAATGACACCCTTAGGAATTGTAATTTTGTGTGTGTGTGTGTATGTGTAGACAAAAGATATGATTAAAAACACTAGTTTTGATGCGGTGAAGGCTTTGGTAAATAACTACGGTGTGAGAGGTACCGCCATCCGTTTTCGGGATGTCAAGGCTCTTCCACGTGTTTCGTCAGTTACCGGCAAAAACTCCGCACTTAAAATTTCAACATTTTTATTTTCAAATCGTAACAGCGATTTACATCTATTAACATCCCTTTGAACATGATAAATTTTCTCATGTCCGACCGGCAGGAACGTTGCCATGATCAAACTGATGGACACTGCCCCCTCCACGTCTTAAAAAAAAACCTAGATATATCTCAGCAAAAAAGATAGATTCTACTCTTTATTCACCTAATAAATCTAGCCTGTCTGGAAAAGCTACATCTAGTTTTTATTCACATTGCTTAGTATCACATATAGATTGAGCTATGGTCTAGTTCAACACTTTAGCTCAGTTGGTAGCATGTATGTTTACCGAGTTAGAGGTCCTGGGTTTGCTTGCCTGCATGACCAAAAAATGTGTCATTGGTGAAATGTGGGTCTCCCCTTTCACAGTGATGAATTAATAATGACTAGGCTGAATATTTTATCTATTTTAGATTTAATTTAGTTTATAAATCATGTACTGATATAATCACTCTGTCCAGAAAATGCACATTAAATACCTCAAATAAATTGTTAAAAAAAAGCTATCTTCTAATGCATTTGTGTTAAACTTGTTTGATAATAAGAGCCATATTGAAAATTGAAAATACCTAGGGGGCCGCATTTTACAAAATTCAATATTTACACCACCTTGAGTTAAAATAAAACTCAATTTTAAAATTATAGCTATTACAAAAAGAAAATTAGTACAAAATAAAATGTTTTGACTTTTTTATTTTGTTCCAGAAATTTGAAACTTTTTTTTGCATCAAGGGTGTGTGTTAAATTTAAATCTTTTGGTTAAGTCACTTTCATAAAAGAAAACATATTTCACGCATTTATGTACCATCAAACGTTGCACATAGTTGTTTTTCAAACTTAAAAATTCTTGGGAATTAATCATTGGCGAGAAAAAAAAATATTATACCAAATTCTCTTGTTAGATTTAGCTTACTTAAATAAAGACCAATTTCCAAATTATGTTTTGCCACACTGTTTATAATCAGATGTTGTATGTTGTGTCATCACATGTCTGCGGGCCGCACAGAAGCGTGGATTAGGCCACATGCGATCTCTTGGCTGCAAAGTTTGGCATGTCTAGTCTAGTGTATGTGTAGGTCTACAGCTCAGAATACGAAAGACGAAACCCCTTTGGTAGGTTTTTGTTTGAACTAAAATAATTTTTAATAACAAAAAATATTAATACGTATTCGAACATTTAACACAGGCTTTAGTCAATTTTTAGTATTTGACCAACCACTCAGGCACCAAAACAACAAACTATCTGACCACATTGTCTAAGGTGTCACTCACACAATATACTAGACTGCTGATTACCGGGAGATAAAAGTTTGAATCTCTGTCAGGTGTACTGAGGGTGGTTTTCTCTAAATGACTTTCCACTCTCCCTCCACACATATGTGGGTACACTTTCAACCTTCCTCATATCTAACTTATTACCATAATTAGTACATATGTGTTTAACCTGAAGAGGTAGTAAGACGTGTTTTTTTCCCTACTTCGTCTTACTGCTTGTCCTGACTAACTGCGTAGGACCTATTCACACTAGTGGGGTAGAGATGAGGAAGTTAGGACTGATAGAAAATGTACTCCCGTTTTTGTGGAGGGAAAGTGGGATAAACACCCTCACTACCCCTGAGCAGGATTCAAATCTCAACCTTCCCATAATCAAAAATCCAGTATACCATAAGAGTGACTCCTTAGACCTTGCGACTACTAATACATATTTTTATGTAGCTCTTGCATTTAATAAGACAACAATACATTATGATTTGGTCCTTCATTATAATTTTGTTCTATCACACCATCGTAATACCTATTAAAGTTATATGCATATAATATAATTACTATAATGTGGTAGGTATGAGGCAGGAAGAACTTTAGAGGTAATCTACATGCATTTGCTTATAAGGAATGTGGAAAATCATTTAGGAAAAACCACTCTCACTAGACCTGATCGGGATTCAAACCTCTGTCTTCCTGCCTTCTGCCATCATCAGGCCAGTCTAACATGAGAGCGACACGTTAAACCATTCAGCCACTGAAGTGGGGGAGTGAACATTCACATTCACCTCTGTATTTTCTTCTCTAAACACATCGAAGGTTCAAATATACCTTACGTTTATAGTTTTTTTAACGTTTCAGGAAGAAGCTCAGTTGTGGATGATCAGTTCTTCAAGTTAGGAGATCTGGAGAAGTTCCTTGACAAGGAAGACAAAAAGGAAGGGCGGTTGCAAAAGAAAAAGAAAACATTAGAAGGTGACAGCAGCGAAGACAGCGACGACACTATTGACTACTTTCAAGACATTCCATCCGAGGAAGAATCAGACAATGAAAATGTTTGTTTCTTGTTTATTTTCTTACATTCATTACTGTTTCCTGCTTGGGACCTGGGTCAGTTTTTTTTATTCATTTTCCACTACCGGCTTCCTAGGCCTGTTGTAGTTATATATTCCTTATGATATAACTTAAGACTAGGACAGGCACTATATCCAGTCCCTGGCTTTTAAGTCATCACTGTGAAAGGGTAAACCTACATTTCATCAATGACAAATTTTTCAGACATGCTGGGGATCAAACCCAGGACTCTTAGCTCAGTAGACAAACATGCTACAGACTGAGCTAAGGTGTCGGCTTCCTTTATATCTTTTGTCTATCATAATTTTCATTAGTGTCCAAAGCAAGGCTTACCTTTTTTATTTTAGCACCGCATCTTACTACTCGTTTGGGCTATATGCTTAAGTACTAATTACGCTATTGGATTAGGAATTGGGAAAATTAAATTTAAATTAAGTGAACTCACATTTGCACGGAGGGAGAGTGTAAAACCTTTTAGGAAAAACCACCCTCATTTCACCTTACAAGAGATTTGAACATCAATCTCCCCATCCTCTACAGTATAGCTTAATAAGAAACTAGCGCGTTAGCTAACTACGTCACCGAGGCGGGTAGCGGGGCTTAGTGTTGCAATATTAATGCATATCAGTGTAGGTTGTATGGTATAAATTGTTACACTCATGTTGTTAGACTGGGTTGCCTTTAAAAGAGTTTGGGGTTTGAATCTCTGATGGATACATGGATCATGGTTCCTTTTAAGTAGTTATGGACCACTATTTCTCCATGCTAATGTGGGTAGATTTACTCTAAATCGTTATTCAAATAGTGTGATTTATGTAGAGAATGCATATAATCTGAGCAAATTCTAAGGCACGATGAAAAAAATAAATAATGAAAAATTGATTTATTGCTTAAAAAAAGTTGAAACTATTACTATAAATTATATAATATTTTCATGTGTCATTTTACATCCAAATTCACTTTATTTTAGGTGGAAGCAGAGGGCAATAGATTGCACTATTCTGACTTCTTTGACGACCCCGATGTTTCCGACACTGAACATGACAGTGGCAATGGCGATGAAGCTGATGATGATGATGATGATAAAGACAGCAATTTTGGTGGAAATAAAGAAACTAAGGGAAACGACAAAGATGAAGAAATGAGTGACAGTGAAAATGAAGATAAAGGATATGAAAGCAAAAAGAAAGTCAGGTAGGTGCCGATCTAAATGGAAAGACTGCATAACAATCTGAATGAATAGGCCTAAGCTACTTTAAAAAGTCCACCCGAAGTAACCCCAATTACCTTTAATTTATTTGCATTTTCTTATCTAATAAAAGTATTGTGATTAAAAATTACTCAGGCCTTGAGATTATGATGAATCTCTGTTTTATTTACCCCTGAACCCATAAAAATGGGTTTCCCAACTATGTCTTTGTCTTATCTGTCCAGGAAGCTACAGCTGAAATAGTTTGACAGATTTATTTTAAACTTATTATATAGGAAAGGTGGATCGAAAACATATAAAAGGGAACAAACACAATAAGATATTTACAATGAAAAGAACAACATAGTTCACACTTGACTTTACTGTCACTGGACAAAGGTGCATTGGATGCCTCTCTAAGAAAATTGATTGTCAACCTCCAATCCTTCGACTTATCTGCTTCCAAATATGTATAACAAAACATCTTAAAAATCAAAATAGGTTTTCCTTATATTCCTTCTGTCCTATATGTTATTTGTTCCTTTTACATGTTCTTATCTAAGTGTCCTATCATTCTTTACCAATTTCCTTTTTTCTCTCTTTAGTGTTCTTTGGTTTCCTCTTTTAGGAAGTTGCGTTGCATGTTTCACACTCCTATCTGATGAGTTCCGATAGAATAAATCAAGGTCGGGGGACTGGGTGGTGATGATTGATTTACTTAAAGAAGCATCCATTAGCTCTTTGTCCAGTGGCAGCAATGTAAAGTGTGAACTATTTGGTTCTTTTCAATGTAAAAGCCATATTGTGTTTTTTCCTTTTTATGTGTTTTCTATCCACCTTTACTGTACCAGTACCTTCTTCTAAATACATACAACAAACTTAATATATACGAGGGGAGACCCAATAGAAACCGGACTTTTGCTCTAAAAAATTAATTTATTAAGTTTTTTTTACAAAACTCTTTCAGTATCCTTCAAAGTACTCTCCATTAGATGCGATGGATGCACTTGTACAGTATTTTTTCCCACTGTTTGAAACACCTCTGGAACTCTTCAACTTTGATATCGTCCAGTGACCTCTGCGAAGCTGTTTTTACAGCCTACACATAATCAAAACGCTTCCCTTTTAGATTTTTTTTCATTCTCAGGAACAGAAAAAAGTTGCACGGGGCTAGGTCTGGTGAATAGGGAGGATGGAGAACGATAGTATGCCCCTGAGAGCCCAAATAGTGGTTCACAGATAAGGCTGTGTGTGCGGGGGCGTTGTCATGATGTAGGAACCAGTCACCTTATCGCCAGACTTCAGTGTGTTTCTTTCGCATACCCTCCCTCAAACGTCTTAAAACTTCCAAATAAAAGTGCTGATTAATAGTCTGACCAGAGGGGATAAATTCCCGGTGCAAAATTCCATGAACATCGAAAAAAACAATGATCATCGTCTTAACATTCGACCTCACTTATCTTGCTTTTTTTGTTTGTTGGGGGGAGTTAAGGGTCTTCTATTGGTTAAACGCCTTGCTTGGTTTCGGGGTCATATCCATAACACCAACTCTCATCACCTGTAATGACCTTGGTTAAAAAGTTTGGGTTACCTTAAATCTGATTTTTCAAGTCTTTGCTCAAATTCAGATAAATGGTTTTTTTTAATCTTCTATGAGCAGGCGAGGAACAAACTTAGCAGCAACACGTCTCATTTGCAAATCTTCAGTCAAAATCCTCTGGCATGAGCTCCAACTCACTCCTGTCTGTTCTGGAATTTCGTCGATCGTGAAACGATGATCCTCGTAGATTTTTTTATGTTTTCGTCGTTTCGAGATGATGAAGGACATCCAGAACGAGCATGATCTTCAACACTCATCTCACCACATTTAAAGCGCTCAAACCACTCGAAAACTTGTGTGCGGCTCATAGCATTCTTCTTGAAAAACTGTTGAAGTATTTGGTAAGCTTCCGTTGCTGATTTTTCAAGCCAGAAGCAAAATTTCAAACACACTCTTTGTTCCTTTAAATCTGCCGTAACGATTTCGCAGGCAGCAAATGAGAACAGTTGAGAAAAACAACATTACAATCAAATGTAACCGCATACACAGATGCCGTATGGGCAACTGATTTGGGAAGGTCTCTAGTAGACCCACCTAGCGGGAGAACTCTACTATGCCTAGGAACGGCCACAAGCTTTCAATCCGGTTTCTTTTGGGTCCTCCCTCTCGTATATATACATTTAAAGTGATCTAGATTTTTTCTAGTTTTGATTCTAGTTCTCAAATTAAGGCTAGACCTCAAAATTAAGGCTAGTCTACTGATGACTGATTTTTAAAAACTAAGAATTTTGTTAAAAATTACTCTTGCAATTTTTTTAAAACTGAATATCTGGTTAGTGTTTTATGTGATAAATAAACACTGAAGACTTTCTTTTTGGAGGAAAATTTGCTAAAAGGTGATTAAGTGAACACTTATTTTAGAAAATGATTTGAATATTTTCATTTATAATTCATTTATTAAGAGTGTTTTATCTGATTAATAAGATAATATGTTAGTTTTTTCTTAGGAAAACTTATTTAAAGTTATTTTTCTTAAAACCTATTTCTGAAAATTTTTGTGTCAAATTAGGCCTATAATATACTATAATTAGGAGAAATTTTGTACTATTGACTTTTTATATGTATTGTTATGAAGATTAACCAAATCCAAATACCTTACTATAAATTGTATTTGCAATCAACTGTGATTATTTTTTAGCACCTCGTCTCACTAACTGTTTAGCCTATACACCTATGTAATAAATACACTAATGTGTTCGGGATCAGGAATGTTGAACTTAGAGGAAGTGTACTCACATTTGCATTGAGGGAGAAGGGAAAAGGAATAACCACCCTCATTACACCTGACCGTGATTCAACCCCCCCCCCCTTCAACAGTCTAGTCTTTTGCAAGAATGACACCTTAAACAATGTGGCCAGGGAAGCGGGTAACATTGATCTCAATCTACTATATTATTAATGTTGTTTTATAAGTAGGTTTCAAATGACAAATGACAAATGAATATAAAAAAATTTAACTTTTGTAACAAACAAAAAAGGTTACTTTCTATCTAAATTTTACTTAGTATGGGCTTCTTACAGTTAGTTTTAGATTTAAAAAAAGCACCATTCATTATTACAGATTTGACTTTGGTAAGTCTTCTGGCAGTGACAGTGAAAATGAGGTTTCGAACGATGAAGAACCCAAGACTGTTGAGAAGTTGAAAGCGATAGAATCCAAATCTAACTTTGAGACTCGCCAAGAGCGGCTAAAGATGAAAATAAGCCATCTGGAGGAGAAGTCGCTGTCGGATAAACCCTGGCAGTTGAAAGGGGAGGTTTCAGCTACCACCCGCCCTCAGAACTCCCTGCTGGAGGAGGCCCTCGAGTTTGATTTGACCACTCGACCAGGTATGATAAAAGGGACCTTAGGTTATTTTCAATCTCGGAATGCAAGGCCAGATTGTGAAATAAGAACCTTTCACATCAGTGACATAGGATATATGTGGAGGCGAAAGGGGATGGGGTATGAGGGTAGGAGCATCATCATTGTCTTTTTTTTTATCACTGCGTTTTACTGCCTGTTAAGGTTATACACATATATTAATTACATTATTCTAGTAGGTATGAAGAAGGAAGCATTTTAGAGGTAAGCTATCCATATTTGCAGGGAAGGAGAGGGGCAAATCATTTTTATGAAAAACCAGCTTCATTAAACCCGACCGGAATTCGAACCCCGATATCTCGTCTTCAACAGATCAGCAACTAACATTAGAGTGACGCTTTGGATCATCAAGCCACTGAAGCAGAGTGGGCTGTCACCCTCTTAAGTCACTGTTTATACATTATGATTTGGATGGTCATCTCGAGGTTTTGCAAATCTCTCTTCTAAGTAGTTCCATGTATTATCACCTCACCAGAGGTGCGCTGCTGTAGTTATGGCAGTCACCACACCGACCCCTCTCACCTGCTCTATATACTACCCCCCTTTCAGAGTGTCCTTACATTCCACAGGCACCCCCCACAAATAGTGTCAAGTCAAGGGTTTTATCTGAACAGGATATAAATGGGGTGAGGGAAGGGGTAGTAGTGGGGCTTACAAAAATATGGAAATATATATAATGCCAAAAGGGGGTTTGGGGAAGAGAGTGAGAGGTGGTTCCAATGACAGAGCCATCTATGAGGAAACGACTGAACTTTTTAAACAGCTTAGACATTATTTAATTTGAAAATGTCAAATTTTGTAAAAATTATTATATTATAAATATTCATCGTGTATGATAGAACATTATATTATTCTCTATAATAATATGATAACTTAAAAACTATATTTTTGTATTTAATGTTTGATTTAATTTTAATTCAATCAGAATTACATTTTATTGTAACAAAATAAATATTAGCTTGTAACTGTTTTTATTAATATAATTTATATTAAATTTACAAATTAACTATACTACAAAAAACCGTATGTTGTTAATATGTATAATTTCTGAGAAATAGGCTATAAAACTTTATCGTTCTTAGATAATAGGTGTCCATCCGAATCTTAATGAAAATAAGGAAAGATAAACTGATAAAGTGAAAATTGAGGGAAAAAAGCCCACATAGGGAAAAAGGAAAGAATGTTGGAAGAATCTAATGCACAAATGTAACATCTATTTCCTTTCTTTTTACTTTTAGAGTATAAAAAGACACACATGTTCATTTAAACACCAAGTTTTTAAATTACTGCACTATTGTCTTTATCAAACAAGAGGGGAAAAGGAAAAGAGTAGGAAAACACCAACCTACTCCATTTTGAATTTGAGGGGGGGGGGAATGTTTATGACACTGTGGTTAAACCTTTCTTATTCATTTATTTTCGTATTTTATTAATTTTCATTATTTTATGGTCGTTTAGCCATTGGGCCTCCTCTTGAGTCAATGTGCCACACACACCCCACCCCTCCAACCATCATCATCAACTGTTTCCATCCTGTGGCTGGGCCACTTCAGTAAAATGCATTCATCTTCCTCTCACTTGAACACTTTCTGCTATCTGCTCCTCCTATCTCTTTTTTTGACCTCCCTTGTAGTCTTTTTCATAAATACTTCATTTCCAAAATTCTTCGGCATCCTCTCTTTTTCCATTCTTGTTACATGCCCAAAACATCATCTCAGTCTTGCCTCCTCTCTCCATCCCCCTCATTCATTCATAAAAAGTGCCATTGATTAGAAGAGATAACTAGCATACTTATCTGAGTGATGCTGGAGTAGAAATTGTTTGGATAAAACACTAAAAACCCAATAGCCTATTTAAAGACAAGCTCCCAATAGTTACTACTGGGTGTTTTGTCAGGTTCATAATCTGAAACTAGATAAATCTGCTTGTGATAAGGACAGCTTGTCTTTAAAGATATGTTTTTTAGTGTTTTATCCAAACAAGTAATACTCTAAAGCTTCACTCGAGTAAATGTGTTGGCTATCCCTCACCCTAGTTTATAACACAATTTGGCCTAGTGCTCTATTCCAAATAAATTAATTATTATTATTGATGGCAATAAATTAAAATTGAAAATTTTAATGGGTGCTGATTGGTGTTGGGTCATTGAAAATTATAATACACCCCCTACCCAACTTCCATCCCAGTCATTCTCGGCCATCATGATAGCAGGCAGATCGGAAGTTTGGTCAACCTCCGACAAGAATTGTGTACCAGATAACTAAAAAGGGGTTTTTTCTAAATGGTTTTCCACTTTTTTTTTCCACACAAATGCAACACTATGAGAAGCAAATTCCCAAGAATTTAAATAAATTTATGTTCTTGATTTTTATCATGTAACATCATCATCTGGTGACCTGGTGGTCTAGGGGTAAGGTGTCAGACTTCTGTGCTGGCGGCCGGGGTTCAATCCTCGGTCCCGGCAAAGATTTATCTGATTACCAGACCCTTCCTTCACCTCTGACAAGACATCTTGTGAATGTGGGGAATGCCAGGCCTCCACCGTGGTTCGGATTACACGTTAAACTGTAGGTCCTTCATTTCATCTCACAGTCACCCTACCATTACACATTAGCGTAAGTGCATATAACCCGAACGGGTAGTAAGACGCGGTGCTGCTGCTGATGATAATAATAATAATAATAATAATAATAATAATAATATCATCATCATGAACAGTTTCCAGCCAATGGTGGGTCTGTTTGGAACACAAGCCTCTCCAACATATACTTTACTCTCTCCCCTATTTGATCTTCCTCTTGACCTCTCCCCCCCCATTCAAATCCCATCCTATTCAATATCCAACATCTTTGCTATTTTGACTTCTCTATCCTGTCATGCAATGGCTTCTCCATAACTGTCCCTCTCACCCTCTCATTTTTCATCTTATCCATTCTTGTCCCTCTCACCCTCTCATTTCTCATCTTATCCATTCTTGTCACTTCTATAGTACTTCTCAGAAATTTTATGTCACAGGCTTTCATTCCTCTTCTATCCTGCTACTTCACTACCCACGTTTCGAATTTGTCAATAATAAACATGAATGCAAAACAATAATATATAGGGAGTGGAGTGTATCAACATTTAAGGTGAAGACAAAGCGTACAGGAATGAACGGAAAAGAGGTGGAAGATAAGACAGGCAGAGAGAGACTTAACATGGTATAAAAATGTTATTTAACGTATGAAAATTCCAAACACTTGTGCATAAGGATATTGGGAAGTGAAATTAAATGGCAATTCTTGTGGTTCACATGGCACAGTTAAATAATAAAATAAGGGGGTTAAAAATCAAAGATTTTTATCAAATAATTTAGAAACACAATTGAGTAATAAAAACCAGGCATCATAATCTGTGCCATTACCAAGTTAAGGAACTGCACTGAAGTCTGCGTTGTTACTTCCAGCTCCGGTGATAACGGAAGAAACCACACTGAAGCTGGAGGACATTATCCGTCAGCGGATCAAGGATAAGTTGTGGGATGATGTGGAGAGGAAGATAAAGCCAGTGGAAACTCCGTATGAGTACAAGAAGAAGTTGACCCTCAACCAAGAGAAGAGTAAACTCAGTTTGGCTCAAGTTTACGAGCAGGTACAATCATTTGTATTTGTAAAACACACCGAAATATCACGAGGCATGTTTAAATGTATTTTAATATGCATGAAATAAAACAATTGAAACGTTTCATGAAAATGGCTAATTGATGTTTTTTATGCTAATAATTGTCATTTAGGTCGATTTTAATGAGAGTCGAGGATATTAAAACTAAACTTAACATTATTCACTAGCAGACCTCATTGTTTGTCTTTTTTATCCTTAATTGCCAGAAAAATAAGTACCAACTGCATGATTGTAATTGCTTTCTTAATATTCCTCTAACCAATCAAAGTTCCAATTCTAAAAAAGTATTTCCCTAAACCAAAAACGATAGGTAAAGAAGTAAAATATGTGTTTGGTCTGTCTTTTATACGTCATATTGTAATCAAAGACAAATATTTAAAACATAAGAATGATAAATTTAGCCATAATTTTTCTATCCATAGCATTACACTGCTTAAGTTTAAGCCGATTTTTTACTATATTTTGCCCAAAAAAATGCCATTTATTCACCACTAATCACGGTATCTAGTGATTGTTCATAGTTAATTGCAAGTACTGTAAGAAGTAGAGATGTCTTGATTCCTGTGGGTTTTTTTTTCTTCAATTCTTAACTTTCAACCCTATTTATTCAATCATAACAGTTCCCTCTACTTTCTTTCATGTATTATTAAATTACCTCAAAAAGTGAATAATTGTTTTTCTTAAGGCTGCTACATGGGAGAGCATTAAAAAGTATTGCAGACGTTTAGAAATCCCGCATTATTTATGAAGTGGTTTGATATGTTTTTAAATGTGTTGGTCAGGTAAAATGCCTCCATCTTCCTCCTTTCTTCATTATTTATTTACGTCCATTCTTTTCCTCCCACTAACATAATATTATTATTATTATTAGCACCGCGTCTTACTACCCGTTCGGGTTATACGCACTAACATAATAATACTCAGCACCACGTCTTTTCACGTCAGTTTAGGTTATACACTTAAGTGCTAACTACGCTAATGGGTTAGGAATTGGGAAGGTTGAATATAGAGAATGTGAGCCCGCATTTGCGTAAAAGGAGAGTGGAAAACTATTTTAGAGGAGAGAGAGAGAGGGGGGGGGGAAACCAGTTCACCCGAGCGATATTCGAACCTCTATCTCCCCGTCTTCGGCATTCTAGCTCAATACAAAACTAGCGCGTTAGCTAACTACGCTACCAAGGCGGGTCTCTCACTAACACACTTGCTATCTGCTCCTCCCATCTTTTTCTTAGTCTCTTTGCGGTATTTTTTCTTCATACTTCACCTTCATCATTCTTTTTTGAATGACGATTATTTTCAATTTTCTCCTCGTTACATGCCCATACCATCTCAGTCTTGCTTCCTCAACTATCTCATGTACCCTGTACCCCCACTCTTTCCAAGATAACTTCATTCCTAATCCTGTTTTTCCTTGTAACAACTAACATGCTCCTCACAAACATCATTCCTATTGCCTCCACTTTCCCTATCCTCTCTTACATTCACTGTCCATGTTTCTTCTGAGTATGTGACAATGGGTACAAAGTACGCTCCATACAGCACTTCTTTACACTTCAAATATTAGAATTAGTTATCTATATTTCTCTTAGACTAAATTTATTTTTATTTAATGTACTTATTTAGTACTGCGTCTTACTACTCGTTCAAGTTATATGATATTAAAATAAATTGTGGTGTTCAAAAGCAATATCTTATTTTGTGATTGGTTTCTCCAGGAATATTTAAAACAGAAAGAGGCTCAGAACCCCAATGCGGAAGAAAAGCCGGAAGAGGAACCAGAATCCCACAAGGAGATCAGGACCATGATGACTGCGCTGTTCAACAAGTTAGATGCTCTATCCAACTTTCACTACACACCCAGGGCAGTAAGTGTACATACACATCACATTTTGAACATTTGAATTAATAGAAAGTAATGACAAAATATTTCTCAAATCCTCAACAGTAGGCTTTTATTAACATATTAATTATTTAATTTGAAAAACCTAAATTAAATTCCAGGGATAATTTAAATGTCAGCCAAGGTTGATCATCCAGAAAATTCCCTGATACGAAGCTGACAGGCTCGGTTTCGACTTGTAGCCTCTAGTAAAATAAATATATCAATTTTGCCATTGAATTAAATCTTAATTTTGTGGTTCTCTTCAGGTAGCGCCAGACGTACAGATTGTCAGCAACCTGCCGGCTATTACCATAGAGGAGGTAGCCCCTGTGGCGGCTAGTGATGCAGCCCTTCTTGCCCCAGAAGAAGTGAAAGGTAATAAACAGTAATACTCACTCATGAATTAATTATTGGTGTTGTACCCCCCTCGGTAGCATAGTTTCGTGTTGAGCTAGGCTGCCTAGGACGGGGAGATCAAGGTTCGAATCTTGCTCAAGTGAACTGTTTTTGTTTTTTTTTCTAAATGGTTTTCCACTCTCTCTCCACGCAAATGTGGGTTCCCTTCCTCTATATTCAACCATCCCAATTACTAACCCATTAGCGTAATTAATACTTAAGCTTATAACCCAAACGGGTAGTAATATGCGGTGCTAAGTATTATTATTGGTGTGGTAATCATAAAAATAATCAAGTCCTGGGTATTGTTAATAGGTACAGGAAGTTCTATAACTTGGTAGTTGCGTACAAAAAAAAAAGTGTTATCAAGAAATCGTGTTTAAGAAGACATTATATTAATGTAAAAATATAGTTTAGGAGTTTGTAGATCTGACCAAACGTTAAAAAAATCACTTTACTCTCATATTTTGATACACTATATAGCCACGTGAAATGATTGTCAAGTCTCGCCTGAAATAATTTGGGCACAAGATCCAGAGGAAGACCAAGGAAGAGAGGGATTGACCAATGGGAGAGGAGGAGGGGAATAAGATAAAGAGGACGAACTGTACGAAGCTTGAACGAGGTTGAAGAGGCATTTAAACCACACCTCTCTCTTTCCATCTTCATTACATGCCCATACCATCTCAGTCTTGCTTCGTCTACTATCTCATGTACTTCCACTCTTTTCTGGATAAATTCAACCTTAATATTGTTTCTCCGCATGACAGCTAACATGCTAGATTACCAGTGCTCAAATTTTGATTACCTAAAAATTTACAAAAAAAAGTTAAACCAATATAATGACATAAAAAACAACCAAAAATTTAAACAAAAACTCGATTAGAATCCACATAAATGGATCAAACAAACCCTTATCGAAGTTAAAATAAAATAGATGTGTTAAGTAATAGCCTAATAGCCCTATCCCTATCTTGAGCTAGTTCTATCAAATTCACCTCACTACACCCTATTCCTATCTTGAGATAGTTTTATCCAATTCACCTCATTACACCCTATTCCTATCTTGAGATAGTTTTATCCAATTCACCTCATTACACCCTATAACTATCTTGAGCTAGTTCTCTCAAATTCACCTCATTACACCCTATCCCTATCTTGAGTTAGTTTTATCCAGTCCCCCTCATTACACCCTCTCTACTTAAGGTCCATTCTAATGGTATCTCTTGAGAACTAGTTCGAGATAGGGATAGGGTGTAATGAGATGAATTGGATAGAACTAGCTCAAGATAGGGATAGGGTGTAATGAGGTGAATTGGATAGAACTAGCTCAAGGTAGGGATAGGGTGTAATGAAGTGAATTGAATAGAACTAGCTCAAGCTAGGGATAGGGTGTAATGAGGTGAATTGAATAGAACTAGCTCAAGCTAGGGATAGGGTGTAATGAGGTGAATTGGATAGAACTAGCTCAAAATAGGTATAGGGTGTAATGAGTTGAACTGGATAGAACTAACTAAAGATAGGAATAGGTTGCGTACTTCTGTAAATGTGGCAGTGAGCTTTGAGTACCCAATGCCATGGAGTAAGTAAGTAAATGTAATTTTGGTTGGTTAATTTTTTTAAAGGTGTACATTAAAATTATGTTTTAAAAAAGCCTTTTTTATTTTCCCCAGATCACTAGAACACAAAGGCCATGTTGAGTACATTTACAATTTGCCAGGTCTGAAGTGAGACGGCAAAATAACTAATAGTTGCCGCTAAGAGAGATTATCCAATTCTGAATACCCCAAAAAAGCGAAACGAGGTTTTCCTTAGAGCAATATTATATAGTCGCACCCACTGTCCATTTCCTGTATTTATCCTTTATGTTATTTCTTTTACATGTTCCAATCTACATGTCCTATGTCTTGATCAATTTCTTTTTTCTCCGTTTGGTGTTTTGGTTTCCTCTTTTAGGGAGCTGGTTTCACATTCGCTCCTGATTTGTTCTGTTAGAATGAAACCCTATATCAGGGAATTGGGTTGTAATAATCAATTATCTTCAAGTGGTAGTCATCGCCTCTTTGTTTAGTGGCAACAATGTAAAGTGTAAACTTCTTTTAATTGTTTGTAAAAGCCATATTTTGTTAATTCTCTTTGATATATTTTCTAACCAATTTTCCTCTACCTTCCAAATACATATACCAATTTATTGATATTCGAAAGCTAAGAAAGGAGATATTGAAAATTGTGATATTAAGCTCGATTCTCTCAAGTGAGGTATTGAAGACTTGAGTTTGACATCCTTAAACTATAGTTTTATTAGGTGAAACATGTATTTTAATGATTTGTTTTAATGTATTCATTTTGGCAGCACATATTTAGATGCTACATATTTTATTTCAGCCAAATCTAAAGGTGATGCACTTGGTAAAGGCGAGCGAACGTCGACCGACAAGAAGCGCGAAAGGCGACAGAAGAAGGTGAAGCAGCGGGAGCGCCAGAAGGAGAAAGAGAGGAGGGAGAAACTAGTAGAGAAACTTCGTCCAGGTCTCGGCAACAAGTTCAGCAAAGAGAAGGCACTGAGCGCGCTAGAGCGGGCTGCCAAGGACAGCAACGTGTCTTTAGTAAGCTGGGTTGTGATTGGCTGTAGTTGGTTTTTATCATATGATTTCTAAACCTGACTAATATTATATGTATTAAATAAAGTGCAATGAGCAAAAACAATTAGTAATAAATAAAAATAATAGACTGGTAGGAAAATCATAGAGTACAAGTAAAAGTAAAAACACTAACACACATTTACACACATTTCAATAGTTCGATGCGATTATAGCATTTAAATATTGGAGTGTGTGTAAATATGTGTTAGTGTTTTTACTTTTACTTGTATTCTATTATTTTCCTACCATTCCATCATTTTATTTAAACTTGAATAGTTAAAAACTAAAAGAAAAAAAAACCCATAGAAATGATATTTTTTTTAACATTGATCTAATTCGTACATCTAGTTGGGGTGTGCGAAGTCCATTTTTTCAATTCGAAGCAAAGATATTTTTGAAGCAAAATTTATGTTCAAATTTTTTTTTTAAAAGGCATACTTATTTAAAATTTTCTTTTATTGCAAAACTATGCAAATTTTAGTATCAAATATCATCTAAACAAAATCCTAATTTTGTAATGTGATCTATGCTGGGGTCCTGGGTTCAATCCTCGGTCTCGGTCCCGGCACAGATTTATCTGATTACCAAACCCTTCCTTCACCTCTGACAAGACATCTTGTGAATATGAGGAATGCCAGGCCTCCACCGTGGTTCGGATTCCATGTTAAACTCTAGGTCCTCCATTTCATCTCACAGTCACTCCTACCATTACACATTAGTGTAAGTGCGTATAACCCGAACGGGTAGTAAGACGCGGTGATAATAATATTAATAATAATAATGTGATGCACGAGTACATAACATTTTAATGAATTCCTCTTTTCGCTTTATAAAGTACGTTATATTTTGGAGAAGTTATTGGAAATATATATTTTCATATACATATAAGCATATAAAAGGGAACATTCCCTTTTATATGTTTATACTTTCTTGCAGTTTTCACTTTTGATAGATATTATCAATAGCTAAAAAAACCACTAATCAAATAATAAATTGTTGTTATTGTTGTGAGCAAAAATATATTAAGGGTGTGCAAGACTCAAAAATATCTCAATCTCTTCTTGAAAGCTTAAAAATTCAAGAAATTCATTAAAATTGAAAGCAAATAAATGCCCTAAAAATTTACAATTCAAACAGAATGTATTATTTATAATGAGACTGTACAAACTCGAGAACAGGCAAAACTTTTCCCCCAAAAACAGCCTTAACTTAAGGGAAGTTTTGGTTATAAATATTGTTTTTCAATATCAAACTTTGACATTATAAACTGTTACACTACAAAATTAAATTATAAATGGTATACATTGGAACTATTACTAATTTATTAATTGCATTTAAAATATGTATGAGTTATATCTCAAGTGTTTGAATGAACTATAAGATAATACAAAGCAAGCACCAGCTCAATGTCAAAAGGAAGTCAATAAACTATGAAGCAACAAGAGCTGACTGCAAACAAGCAGGTAGGGGTGGAGCATTGTCATTACAGTTTTGGTGTTCACCAACACAGTAGGGTTGGCGGCACACTCCATCAACCAAGTAGGGTGAGCTCTGGCCTTGGAACGATGACTGGTATGGTACTGTGTGTCTTGTACGTGACTGTAGAATAAAGCACTGTTACAACTATTATTTATTTTAGTAAAAATAATTTACATTTTTGCACTTTCAAAATAAATTTTCTTGTCTTGTTTTTGTATCTCGATATTTTTTTATATTCTCGTTTCACTATCGTCTTGAATTGAAAAAGTTGTTCTTGCATATCCCTTAAATATATGTTTGTATTGTCTAAAAGGCTCTTACTATGAAAATCTCATGTCTCATCAAAATATCAAAGGATTTGTTAAGGTTTTTACTTTTATTTGTACAATATTAATAAATATGGTATAAAACCAAAATTAATTTTATTTAAATCTTGTTTAATTTTCAGATGGATGGTAAAGGGAAGGCTGTTAAGTCGTCATCTTCATTCTTTTCTCAGCTTCAAGAGGAAGTTAGCAGCCACATCAAGTCAAAAGTCCAGACAGGCAAAAAGCGATCTAAAGAGAATGTTTTGTCAGTCAAAAGGTTTAAGTTATAGTGACAGTTTTGTTTGTAAGCTATATTATGTTGTTTTTTACAAATAAATGTGTATGAATAAAATATTGTTAATTTTGAGGTTGTGTCTCATTCCTGATTTTATAATTGGGATTATTATAAATGAGATCCTTTTTCTAAGCCCTTTAAAGGTTTGGTTTAGGTCCCTACTATGCTTAGAATATTAAGTGACTGCATAGAAATAAAGTTTGGCACAAAATCATTAAAAATTAAATTAAAAAGGCACACATGTATTGACTATCCAATTATGGTTGTATGTTTGTTACAAGAATAAAGGCTGATACACACAGAATGCTAAGCTATGCTGTGCTAACACTTTGTCAGTTTGGTTTCACACTTATTGCTAGATTAAGCAAAGCAATGGTCCTTCTTTTACCTCTAGAATTCAGAGTTGTTTCTTTATGGCCTGGCCCCATGAAGTTTTGTTATGATGGTGTTCTCTAAAATGTCTTGTTTGAGTTTAGGTGTTAGTACTGAGGAATAAAAGATCCTGGTGTTTGCAGTTATTTTGGAAGATTAATAAAATTTAGGAGCTGGAGGTTTGACTTGTTCAATTAACGCTTCCATTTTAATCTAAAAGCATCTAATAAATATAAAACCTAAACAGAATGTTACTTAAATACACGTGAAACTAACTGAAAACACTTGTTTAGTTATTTTCACCAAACCAGCAGTGTGTTTGTTCAACACAGCCCAAACTGCATTATGCGCATGCACACCTCAAGATGGAAAAATTATCTGGCCAGCAATTGGAAAAAACATATAAAGGTGTAACTTAGCTAAACTCTGTGTGAACCAATATATTGAAATATATGGTCCTATTTTTCTAAAGAGTTAGCAGAGCAAATCTTGGCTTAGTGTTATGTGTATACCAGCCTTAATATTAAGTTTTAGATACAAATATCTCATTTATTGAAAGACTCCAACAATTTAACTTGTATTTATGATGAATATGGAAATCTTAAGACTATGACAGCATATTCTAGTAGGAAGGATCACAACCAAATTCTGTCGAGTGAGTAAAATAATAATAATAATATTTAGCACCGTGTCTTACTACCCGTTCGGGTTATACGCTGTAAAATAATAAAATTGATAGTTCAGGCATAATAGAATTATATTTTATTTTTAAAATATGAATACAATCCACTATGAGATCTTATGAAATATCATTTCCTGCTGCAATCGTGTAGATATGGGGAGAGATAAGAAGATAATATTTTTAAACAGTTTTTTTTTGTCTGCTCTCTGTTAGTAACTTGTGGGCTAGTAATAAGATCAACATGTCCTATCATCTTTACCATAAGAATTCAAACTTAAGGTCCATCCATCATCTGTGGATATAATTTCAGTTTCTTAATAGGTTAGCTTGTTTGCGAAATACTGTAATGGCTACCATTCCAAATGAACCCAATTCCGATTTTGGTGGGTACATTTCGAATTCCTCAATAAGGTCGCTTGTTTGAGAAATACTGGAATGGTAACCATTCAAAATGGGTACTTGATTGAGAAATAGTGGAATGGTAACTATTCCAAATGGGTACAATTCCCACCCACTCTCCCTCAAAAACTCCTTGGCTGCTTTTACTGTCACTGAAACAGATAAAATTGGTCAGGATGTATTAGGAAAGTCAGACACTTCAAGAGGTAACAAAATGATGCAGATCAAATTATTCAGGAGGTATTAGGAAAGTAAGACTCACCAAGAGGTAGCAAAATGATACTTTGTAGTTTATGGTTCGAGCCGAGTAAAGGTGGGATTCCCTCAACGCGACCGTGGATGTAGAGTGGTCAGTCGCAGACGAGGGATACAGTATTTCCCTAGATGCGTCTCTCGGTCACCACTCATGGGTAATTTTATGTGCAGTACAGATCGTTTCTCTTATCAGAGTTTTTCAATTGTGTTTTATTTAATGTTCCGTGATATTTTGTTGTTTTGGGAGAGCGTGGATAAAAAAGACTAACTTGATCGACCAACTATATCTGAGATCTCTTTCCATGTGTTGTTTTTCACATGTTGGTCCCGGAACACTGGCGAATATTGTCAAAAATTGAGGGGTGCTTTGCCTCCTCTTCAATTAAATTTTCGTCCTCTTTCATGGATACATCTTGGATAGTTTTAAAAACCAGCCCAAACAAATACAAATTAAATACAACTCTACTAAAACACTCTCTTGCTCGGTGATGCGTCTGCTCTCGGAGCAATGTGGACATAGACACAATGTACGAGTAGAGACGCTAGTTGCGCACTCTAGTCGCCAGTCGCAGTTGACTCGAAGGAACTGGTTACATAATAAACAAACAATGGAAACCAGACCGCTCACAGACGCGAGACGCGCCGAGGGAATCCTACCTTAATATGGTAAGTAGCGATAGTAATTAAGATGTCCAAAAAAGAAGCTTATTTGTAAAATACATATTATTATTATTATTATTAGCACCGCGTCTTACTATCCGTTCGGGTTATACGCACTTACGCTAATGTGTAATGGTAGGGTGAGTATGAGATGAAATGAAGGACCTACAGTTTAACGTGGAATCCGAACCACGGTGGAGGCCTGGCATTCCCCACATTCACAAGATGTCTTGTCAGAGTTAAAGGAAGGGTTTGGTAATCAGATAAATCTGTACCGGGACCGAGGATTGAACCCCAGCCGCCAGCATAGAAGTCTGACACCTTACACCTAGACCACCAGGTCACCCCGTAAAATACATATTAACTATAAATATTGCTTATGATTTTTAAAGCATTTAAATTTGTTTGCTTATCCAATAAATATATTTTTTAATCACATTTAGCTTGGTACATTGTGTGTGAAGGGGGGGGGGG
>CABEEJ010002777.1:74674-100739 GCA_901482245.1 Timema douglasi
GGGGGGGGGGGAAGGAGGGTATGAGTCTACTCAATCACTTGGTTTTTTTATAATAAATAGTAGTAATATTACGATGCTTTATTTTTCAGTTTTATGCTTAGTTTTTTTAATTATCACCGCGTCGTATTACCTACCCATTAGGGTTGTACGCTTATCTACTAATTACGCTAATAGGCTAGGGATAAGAAGATTGAAATTAGAGGAAGTGTACCCACATTTGCTTGAGGAGATAGTGATAACCCATTTAGGAATAACTCTTCAGTATACTCGACCGAGATTGAACCAAGATCTTTACGTCATCGGCAGCCTAGTATATTGTGAGAGTTGCACCTTAGACCAAGTGGCTACCCAAGCGCCGTATGGGTGTATGCCTAGTTTAAAAAAAAAAGGATCTTGTGGGGTTTTTTTTGTGTTGCTTTTCCTGTCTCAAAAACCGGTAACATTTGTCAGGAGGTATTAGGAAAGTAAGACACACCAAGAGGTAGCAAAATGGATCTATGTTGTTGCTCTGTCTCTCTCTAAATCAGCTAAAATGTGTTGGAAAGTATTAGGAAAGCACCAAGAGGTAGCAAAATGTTAATCAAAATTATTCTACTTGGATACATTTTCTGTCTCAGAAACCGTTCAAATTCGTTGTGAAGTGTTAGGAGATTAAGACATATCAAGAGGTGAAATTAATGATCGTATAAGCTTCTTTTGTCTCATTTATGTCACCTCACAAATTTATAGAGCGTTATATAGGAATTCATTGTTTTTGTTCAAATATTCTCATTAATAACAAGATGACGTCCAAATTATTGATATTACCCGTAATTTATTTCCTAAACAACACTCATTGTTCTAGTGCATTTTATACGTTCCTGACTAATCTCAAATTTGAATATTTTTTTTCAGAATACCTTTTTTTAACATAGACTCGTCTCTTGTAAATCAAAGGTAATTTTATTGATGCAACACAAAAAAATCTACTTTTTCAAAAACTGCTTTGTTAATTTGGATTACATTTCACCAGGGAATTCTGTCGTTCGTGGTTTAGGGTTCGTGGCGTTTCATGAGGCTCCTTCAAGTATGTTAATAATTCTAATTAATTAGAATATTAATATTGATAGCTTGTAAAAATAATTTAAATTAATTACAATGATTAAAAGAAGGCGCTTAGGAAAAAACACAATTTTAATTAGCCAATTTTTAAAATTTTAATACAAAACATTTATTCAAAATATTACGGTCATATAAAAAGTAGCAAATGTGTACATAGGATTAACAGTTTTAGCATTGCTAGAAAAATTATGAATGTTAATACAAATAATTGGCTCTATGCTAAAATTAATTATCTAATTACTTCAAAATTTTAGTTTTGTTTAAGGCAAAACATGCAATGTTACAGTACAGAAACAATTTGAGCTAATCTGATCCTTTTTTTATATACACAAATCTATTGAGACAATGATTCTCCTGTGGGGCTGCATTCTATAAGACGTTACTCTCGCAATTAACAAGAACGAGAACGGAGATATCATGGTTCTATCACGGTTAGGTGTACTGAAGAGGTTTTTTCCCCTAAATAGTTTCCCATTCTCTCTCCAAGCAAATGAGCGTACAATCTTCCTACGAATTAAACCTTCTTAATCCTAAACACATTAGTGTAATTAGCATATAGGTGTATAAACCGAACTGGTAGTAAGGTGTGGTATAAAAAACATAATTATTAAATAAATTTAAACAGTGAGAATTATTTTTCCAAAGAAATACAAATTACGGATGTGATAAAGTTTATGAAATATATTTTGCATATTTTTTTCCATACAAGTCACAAATATTAAGTTTAATGAGCATAAACGATTGAAGCTAAATCAACTGTGTACTATGTGGACCGTTAACTAGTTTTCAAAACACTCGTGACAACAACCCTTAGCATAGATTTATTTTCAAACACATGTCGGATCAAAGTAAATAGAATAGAAGGTAGGGCCAGATGGAGAAATACATCTGATTGGCTGAGTGTATGACGTCACTCAGTACACAAGCAAGCGCGTTACATTCACAAACTTATAAGGGAGAGAAACTTTAAATAATAATAAATGAAACTTTAAAAGCCACACCAATGTCCAACTAAAGTCATTACTATACTTATTTTTTTAAATATATATGTGTAGCAGTTTTAGTATTAAAATATAAGTTCTAGGTACTGAGTGACGCGAGGAAGGACATAATCAAATTCCTCCAAGTGGCGCTTCCTTTTTGTTCTCTTTAGATTGTGCCGAATAACTTTCCCCTTTAGAAAAAAAAAAAAACTAGGTTCTTTCCTCTTCACAATAGGTCATTATCAGGTTTGGAGGTCCCGAAAAAATAAATGTTATAATAAACCGTTTCTTGATGGGGTGAATTGTAGGCTTACGATTATATTTTTTAACCACATAAAAAATAATATATTATAAAGCACCTGCTTTCTTCGTCACAGCTCACCGATTTCCTTCCACAATCCCACCTGCAGGGTTGATCCGTGTCTTTTGAGAGGGTAGATAGGGTGTTTGAAAAATTAGAAGAAAAAGAGGAGCAGGGAAAGGGTGGGAGAGGTGAAGTTAGAAAGAAGGAAAAATTCCTGGAGCGATGTGAGTCGAATCTGATTCGATTCAGTCGTTCATGGTACTCGGAACCTTACGAAAGAGAGGGGTGGGGTGGGGGATAGGTAGAGGGAAGGGTGTTTCTGTTGTTCCCGCGTGACCTTGGAATCAGATTAGGTTCTCGAAGATCCGACCGAGTGACGCCACAGACTGGTCCACCGGCGGACTTCTTTTATTTTATTTTTCAAAGTTGGGCGAGGAGGAGATCTTTTGGTTACTCGGTTAGGGGGAAACAAAAAGTTTTTATTTTGTGGTATTGTGAATATAAATCTCAGCTGAAATATTGCATAAGTTATTTTAGGATCTGTTCTCTTAGCTGTCAAATTGGACTGCTGCGTTGAAAGAGCTTTAACTGAAAGTTAAAAAAACCTTCTTTGTATATTTTAATGTTTTCATACGCCAAGCAGTGCGTACCGCAGCTGCCACTGTGGACAAGTAGTATCAATTTCGACAGTTCCGAGATATATAGTAAAATATGGCCAGTTTTGGTCATACTATTATTTTTTTATATTATTTTTAGCACCGTGTCTTACTAACCGTTCGGGTTATACGCCTATGTGCTAATTACACTAATGGCTTGGGGATTAGGAAGGTTTAATTGAGAGCAAGTGCATCCGCATTTGTGTGGAGGTAGAGTGGAAAATCATTTAGTAAAAACTACCCTCAATGCATCCGACCGGGATCGAACTCCGATATTCTCGTCTTTAGCCGTCTAGTCCAACACGAGAGTAGCGCGTTAGAGCACGCAGCCACCGAAGCGGGTACTCTAATTATTATTTTTATGCCTGCTACAAAGCTAGGTTGATGGCACCACAACAACATCTAAATGATATGACAGTAAAAATACGAGTGTGCGAGTGTGTATAAATTCAACATACTGTACATAACATAATGGACATCGCCCAACACAATATTCTAGTTCAAAAATAACCCCTACATTTCGTAGCCAAAGCCATCTTAGTTCTACCAATAACCAATCATCCTTTCTCTATGCTCTTACCAACCTAACCAACTGTCAACAATTTGATGGATCAACAGTGTCAGCAACTTGACAATATAAATAGCCTGGCAGTTTGCGTTCATTACTTTTATTTTAAAATAAGAAGAGTAAAAAAATAAAAACTCCCCCAGCATCCCCCTAAAGGGCTTTTCAAATGTGGTCGACAGTAGAAAAGTTGAAATACTAAAGTGAGAGTGGTTGGTTGGCAGTGCCGACAACATTCCTGCATGGTTTTTACCAACACGATATTCATTTAATTAGACCTACGAGTGGTATGCGAGAACGTTAGTGAATGCTTAGTGGACCGATATTATGGTCTCAAGCACACTATAGCCCCACTTTTAACCTACGATGATGCAAGAAAACCCATGCTAGTGTCCCCTAAGCATCCACTTTAGTCAAGTTCTTCCATAGACCATACTGACCTAGGTCTTGTTAGAAGTGTAATTAAAATAAGTTAAAGTCGACCTAATAGTTATTTTTGCGGTGTTTACTTTGTTTTGTTAGCGAACAAAAATGGTTCTATGAGCGGCCAAACAACTAAATGCATTTCTACAATTTATTCATTAAAAAAACTACTTTATAACAAGAACCAATTTTAAAGCGCCTCGGGATAGACTGTATAGCCTCCAGCATAGCAGTTGTGCTATGCGGCTGGCTTACTTGAAATGTTATAGGCGACTTGACAGGAAATACTATTATATCTATGAACAGTTGACCTCTCCACCTTTATATTCTTAACATTACTCGTCTTACTAGTAGTTCTGTGAACACTAGACCTCTCTATCCATGTGGTATCGTTACTACAGTCTTACTAGTAGTTCTGTGAACAGTAGACCTCTCTATCCATGTCAGTATAGTTACTACATTATTGCTAGTAGTTCTGTGAACACTAGACCTCTCTATCCATGTGGTATCGTTATTACAGTCTTACTAGTAGTTCTGTGAACAGTAGACCTCTCTATCCATGTCAGTATAGTTACTACATTATTGCTAGTAGTTCTGTTAACAGTAGACCTCGCTCCCTCCATGTTATTATCGTTACTACAGTCTTACTAGTAGTTCTGTTAACAGTAGACCTCGCTCCCTCCATGTTATTATCGTTACTACAGTCTTACTAGTAGTTCTGTGAACAGTAGACCTCGCTCCATCCATGTTATTATCGTTACTACAGTCTTACTAGTAGTTCTGTGAACAGTAGACCTCTCTATCCATGTGGTATCGTTACTACAGTCTTACTAGTATAGTATGATTTTGGTAGGAAGAACAGTAGAAGTTAGTTACTAAAGTTACCAAAACAATTTTAATAGATTCATACATCAAGTTATGTTATCTGCAACTGTTACTTTTGATATATATTACCAATACCTATAAAATAACACTAATAATATGGTAAAATGTTATCAAAGCTGACCACAATAAAATATGATTGAATTTTCTCTACTGTTCTTCCAACAAAAATCAGGGTATAGTTCTGTTAACAGTAGACCTCTCTATCCATGTTATTATCGTTACTACAGTTTTACTAGTAGTTCTGTGAACAGTAGACCTCTCTATCCATGTGGTATCGTTACTACAGTCTTACTAGTAGTTCTGTGAACAGTAGACCTCTCAACCTCCATGTCAGTATAGTTACTACATTATTGCTAGTAGTTCTGTTAACAGTAGACCTATCTCCTTCTCTTCAAAACGTTCTAATTAATATATTACGACAGCGACTACTTAAAGCACACGAACCACGCTATTATCTATTGATATTACGTAATATTAAATCTGTTTTCTGTCTAACTGGATCACCAAGAATAATATTAACTTCAAACCCAAGGATAAATTATGGGAGGTATTTCAACTTTATATTTAAAGAGAAAGGTTTAAGAGTGTGGTAATGAATAGAATATTTTTAATATGATGTACTTAACATTCTTTAAATAGAGGGAATGAGGTCTACTGTTCACAGCAGTCATTTTCATTTTTAAATATGCATTTTCTTAAGACTCACCTTCATCGTCATCTTTTTAGAAGACCTGTCATTGATGATAGCGTTAAGGCATGCTTAAACCAAACCATCGAATAGGAACAGACTGTACTGCCGATTATGGGGAGATAAAATAATCACTGTATACTTATTTTCTCCCCAAACGGTTTCTCACTTTTTTTACACACAAATGTGGGTGTATTTATTCTAAATTACTCTTTAATCACCTCTACTTCACTAGCGTAATATCCATGTTTGCGTACAATCAAAATGGTTTGTCTAATGAGCGAGATTTTTTTTTTATCATTATAGCTTATGAAAACATTTGTCAGAAAGACTAAGAAGTTTAGATACTATTTATGGTTAGTATGGGATCGAGCCGACACTCTACTTCAGTTGGTAGCGTGTCTGTCTACTGAGCTAAGGGATCCGGGTTCGATTCCCTACATGGCCGTAAAATGTATCATTGGGGAAATGTATGTATACCCTCTCATAGTGATGAATTAACGGCTGGGGACTGGATGTTGTGCCTGTCATAGTCTAAGTTAGATTATCATGCATATGAAGCTACGACAGGCCTAGCAAGCCGGTAGTGGAAAATGTTTGGCTTGGATAAAAAACTAACCCATGCCACAAGCTGGAAACAGTAATGGATGTAAAGTAAAACATTATTATTGGTCTTTGTTGAATAAAAAGTTGTATTTAGTGATCAAAAGTCGGTAAATAAAGGGAACTTTTATGTTAAAAATTGTAAATAATGATTTAATCAAACATAGTGGTATAGTGAGAGATATGAATAGAAAAATACGGACATTTCTTAGATATTTACCTTTGTTCCCAATATGACTTTCAATAGCCGGATAAAAAGCTTATCTTAGTTCTTCCAATGGTCTTTGATGGTTGTAAATAACTATTCTGAACTAGAAATTGATTTGGTATTAAGAAAAATAATTATAATAGTGCAATTAGTACTATTTTTTCTGCCAATTTCAGGCAAAGAACAGTGTCATCTGCTACTGTGTACAGATTTGTAGTTTGGATAGTTAGTTCTCATTAAAATCTGCATATTTTACCATTATTTGCATGTAAATGGCGAAGTTATCAATCTCGTAAAAACATTTTATTTCGCGTGTGTATGATATATTAAAAAATACCATGCACTTTAAATATGTTTTGACTACCTTTTCTTAATGTGGTAAGTAAGTATTCGAACAAACCAATTTTGCGATATTTCTGTGTCCCTCCTTATGTGATGGAAACAGGATATATGTTTGCGTCCGACCATACCGGGCCGCCTGTCCACTTCACATGTCCTGCCCGTGTCACGTGTGAGATCCCATCTTATGTCAACATCAGGAAGCTCACCGTGTGGGAGACACACTCGACCATCTTATTCATGGTCCACAGAAAGGAGCTTTTCAATGAGAGTGACGTCATATGTTTACCTTGATGATGTCATCCCAGACTCGAGGAACCTCTTCATTCATCGCCACGCCGATACGTTTTAGTCTCTTGAGCTATGAGCAAGCAGTGTGTAGAGATGAGCATTAGATGTGATTCTTCACTAAAATAAGCTCATTTATCTTGTTCAGCAGTTTAGTCATTCATGAACTAGAGCTTGAAGGCCATCTTTAAGGTGGGCGTGTCGGGAACGCAAGTTAATGGTGGTGGGTGCTTTTGTAGTTTTATAACAAAACTTTTTTTTTTTGCCAAAATAAATCTCTAATAGAAACGTTTAATTTTCTTTACATGGTGATACCAACAGTTGTTGAATTTCTATCAAAGGAGTCCTGGAATTTAATGACATCTTTTTGTCTTTGTTTAAAATGTTTATCATGCTCATGAGTCATTGACAGATATTAAACAACTGTTGATATCACCACGTAAATAAAATTAACTTGTATATTTGTTCTGTAGAAATATTTGATTTATTTTGGTCAATAAACTGTTTTGATTATCAAAACAGCAAATACGACTCATCCCCTCGTTTTACCTACATCCCCACCTTAAACCACGTGACACTATTGAGAGGGGGGAAATGGGGTTCAACAGTGTTACGTAACGCGGGTCTCATACTTACATTTTAATGCCAAAAAAATTAATATAATTACCGTTCACAAATATAAATAATTGTTATAAAATTAAATAAACTCTATATTCATGATTTAAAATGGGTTCTTAATAGTAACGATTATTTATTCTATTTTAATGTTACAAAATCTTTCCTACGAAATGATGACGTTTGCACTCTAGATGAAAAGTTACGGAAGAGGGAGTGGGGGAATGTTAAAAAATAAGCAATAAAAAGTGTCAGGTGTTTTATGGATGGACCCTTATAGAGTTTAGTCCCTCACAAGTTCCAGTGGCGTGTCGCGGGGTGTTTCCAGGGTGAACAGAGCCTTATTTTAAACTGTACCTGTGATTACGTTCTCATCAATCAGTAACGACACTCATTGGGAAGGTGGAATCATGGCTTTGTCACTTCGTTTCCGAGAGCAAGATCGGTCGATTAGTCACCATTGATCAAGGTTTGTTCAGACACGTACAGTAATTTAGTCGAGTTGCGAGTAGCCACTTAATACTAAGCGGTTTAGTGTATTAAAAGTGTCCGGATGCAGCCGGCTTCGGTAAGTTAATTAAACACTAGCCACTCGACTAAATTACCAGACGTGTTTGAACCAGTGATATCTATATTATACTGGATGGACATATGCATTGCCAAGGACCAAAGCATGACGCTCAAGTTTATCATCTGCTTCATTGTGGGGCGCGGGCTGAGGACGACAAGATTTAACGGTTTCTTTCAGTGTTTTTATGTGAAAACACGTATATGATGAATAAAAGTGTTATTGTTTGAAAATAGTGAAGTATTATATACCACACTTGCTATCATCCATGTTGTTTACAGACTGCCAAGACTACACTTATATTTCAAGTTGGCTATTAGCTTGTATATTGGTTTCAGATACCATATTATATTGAAAGTTCGATGAATATAATGAATAAGGTATCCTAAAACTTCATTACATTGGTTTGAATGACACACTTTGTGTAGTTGCCCTATGTGTAAATGATCACTTAGGTTTTAGGCTTTTAGAAAGTATTATTATATCACAATTTTTTTTAAAAAGTTGGCTAATATCTTGTTTAATGGTTTCAGAAAACATATGTTGAAAGTTCGATAAGGAACAGTAATGAAACAAGTGATCTAAAAACTGTATTTTGTTTGAATGACATACTTTGCGTGGAAGTCGAAGTCGTATGTTCATACGATAATTTAGGTTATATGCTTCTAGGAAGTATGGTATCTAGTAAATCCTGATTTTAAGAATAATACCAATCTGTAAGACTTTATTTCGTACCAGATTAATATAATATATTAGTATTTTGGTAGGATAGGCGGCCGTTTAGAATGTAAGTAGAAATTACCTTCTGGAAGGTCTTTTAATCCAACCTAAACACTACTATAAGGTAGGATTCTGGTACGAGATAAAGTCTTCCAAACGAGCTTCCTTCAAAAATCATCGTATATATTAGCCTACATCAACTTATTTAAAGAAAAAACTCTCCAGTTTCGAACTTTGTTATGTTCTTCAAAGCTTTTACTAACACATTTATTTCATTTAACCGATCACACATTGATGTATCCCGTATATTCAATCAAATTAATGAATGATGTCAAAATGCCACATTGCCTTGTATGGGTGTAAGAAAGAAAGAAAGATACCAGAACATTTTCTTCTCTTACACAATGGAATGCAGACAGCTCAAAAATTTCAGCCACAGATGTCCATCCCATTATGATCAATGGTCTAAACAAGACTTAGCTGTCAACCATTTGCGGATAAAGGGTGTCATGTGGTCAGCATAACCAAGCCTACAGCTGCTAATCTCAGTTTTCTAGAGCAAGGTCACTACCAGTTTGTTTTTTGCCATTCAAGCAGCTCAACTATACTCAAAGATGTTGAGTCGACATCGTTCTAGACCCACATACAATCTGGAAGCACCAGAAATCGAACCCGGAAACTTTTGACCCCATTATCACATGGGCGGGCGGTCACAATACATCTTATCTGGTTCTAAATACAAGCACAGTTAAAATTTATTTTAAAAAAAAGGTATCTATAGATGTGGACGATTTCAGAAAATACCAGAGATAATTCATAAATAAAAAAGTCGAGCTATTTAAATGTGTGTTATATTGGTTTAATAGTAGCTCTGAATCGACACAAGATATGCTACACATCACAAGGTTTTCTATAAATTAAAAGAAATATACAACTATATTTACAAAAAACAAAACAATAAAACAATACTCATCATTGCAATTATATTATGCTCAACATTTACATTTTACATCACAAGACAATTTACAATAGTGACCTTTAGTGTGTAAATAAAGGACTAAGTGAGAAAATAGGGGAGAGATGTCCCAAAGTACAAAAATTTGCAAATATATCCATATTTCATTTTATTAAAGAAGTGGATAAAAATTAATAATCTGGTGGGTTAGATATATTTTAACGCTTATAGTAGTACAAATCAATCAAACCTTATGAGAGAGTTGCAGTAAAACAATATAACATATCAATAAACAGTAACATTTAAATAAAAACTTAGAAACCAAGCTTTTTTTATATTTAAATAATCAGCTTAGAATAACTGATACTTAAAATTTACTGATGTGGGAGGGCAGGGCTTTTTTCACTTTTTATATCATAATTTTTTTGGTCAGAATGAATAAAATATTTCTCCACTAGAAATATAATTTGATTTTCTTCACATGGTGATATCAACAGTTGTTGAATATTACATGTCAAGGTTATCCTGTAATTTAATGACTTCTCTTCATTTAAAAAGTTTCTTATCTAATACCGCTTAGCTCATGACAGGTATTCAACAACGGTTGATATCACCATGTGAACTCTGTTTCTAATGGAGAAATATTTATTTTTGCTACAAAAACTGGCCTTTTCTTCCATCCTCTACACTCCTACCTTAATTTTGTTTACGCGAGGAAATGAAAGCTTCATAATAGTCTAAAGATTGTACTAATAATAGTTTCATTCAACATTAATTATGAGAAAAGGGGGAATGGGGTGTTTAAACTTATAAATCCTCTCTTTCCCTTTCCGACTAAATACATGTGAGGGAGGGGGGTTTCTTCCATATAGTTTATAATTATTTACTAAATTAATATTATGGAGAAGGCATTTCAAACTAGTTTGATCACAAAGAGCCATATCGAACATTTAAAACACTGAGGAAGATGGATTTAAAAAACCACAATATTTTCACTATTTTAGTAAAAATAACTTCAGACCTGATTTTATTTTTGTAATTTAAAAGAGTATTAAGATATAAAATGATAGGGTTCATCATCTATTTTGTTTCCAATAAATTGTTACAGTTCCTATTAGGATCTAATAAAGGAAAAAAGGGCCACATGGGATGTTGGTTCAACATGAGGCCCATGAGCCACAAACCTGTTCTGGGGGATCACTGAATTTAAAACTGCCTTTGGTTTGCAAGGGGTAGCAATTGTACAGGGTGATTCACTCGGAATTGAACACTTATTATGTGGAATATAAGATGGGCATAAAACATGAACGGAACCATTCTTTATTTCATTGACATTCCTACTTGCCATGTGACCAAGGTGTGTCTCACATTATTCAAATGTGACTTTACAACCATGAATTAATTTAAAAAAATAGGTGTTCAGTCCCGAGTGAATTATTCTGTATTTAAAAACATATTTTATAGCTCATTATTTCAAATTGTGGACATCTCTCAACTATCAACTGCCATGACAATGAAACCAACATATAAAGTTAACTTATTGTTTTTGTTTTTTTTTACATTATGAGAGAAAAGGTTTAATCGACTTTCCTAGGAAAATCTTATCATAAATTGATGTAATGGGAACATTATCTTGGTACTATGCAAATATTTCAAATTTTTCACTTAATAGCCCATCTCAAGGCCGGTTTACCGGGAAATTAGATACAAGATTGCGTCAAAAATAAAACGTAACTAAGTGCATTCTTCATTTGAGACCAACAAACTTGATTTTTTTAGTTTAAAAAAATTATTTTTAGAGTTTGTCTTTTATTTCCTAATAAGGTTAAACTTTGTTTTCTAAAATAAAACATAAACCACCACCACCACCACCCTGCGGTGGACGGTTAGTTCAAGCTGTATTTTCTAAGTTTGGTGCTATTGGAGATGGGGGTGGGTTGAGACGGGCCCCCTAAGATTGTTTTTGTAGTTAATAACACCCCTCCTCTTTTCATAAACGCGAAAGCTGTGCAAGTATCAGAATGAGTGATAAATACTCGCTGCTAGCGATGATTATGATGTGAGTGTGGATTGTTGCCAGATTTTACATTCAACCTTATTAGGGAATGACTTTAGCACAATATTTTTTATTCGACCGATACATTTCAAATTGCATTTCTTTTTAACAATTCGGGGATAAAATCAAACTGGAACGAACCTAAACCTTATTTCAGGGACCGACCTAACGTAGAATGGGAAAAAAACCATGCCCATAGATATCAGGCGTGTCAACCCCTCTTCCAATCTTGGAGGGTCCTCGGTGTGTTATATAGTTATGAGTGTGAATGTGTGGTGTAAAAGTCGCAGGCTGGCGGGCACATCACATCTTATTCGTTTACACCCCTCTTCCGAGCTGTCAAAAGGGGGGTGGTTTAATTTATTAGGGTTCTTCCCATCTTTCTTTCTCTATAGCGCACCCAACAGCTAGCTGGGGGGAATCGCAGGATTGAGGAAGGGAGGGGGAGCCAGTAAAGCAGTCTACTGATCATGCGCAGCAGGGAGAACTAATTCCTTTACTGAGCATGCCAACTTCACAGGAATAAAAATAATACTATTCATAAGACTACAAAGACATCCAACCACAAAAACAAGTCAGCTTCTATTTGTAGGTAGAGATGAAAATTTCCAATCGGAAAATCTTCCACAGTGGTGGCTTGCGACCATCTAATTAGCGCAGGGGGCAGAGTTGGCGGTACCTACCTAGCCTAGATACTATTACATAATTCTTAAGGAACTTTTCAGATCTTAAATCTCGTGGGACTTTGTTTATAATAAAATAGATAATATACATGTATTGACACATATCTGGCCAGCAGCAGACCTGATGTTTGTGAAACAACCCCCAAGGGAGAGTGTGATATATTTTATAAAAGAACAATCGAGATCATTAATTCATATGAACTTTTTCGATAATGTTTCCGGTGTCAACGTATTGGGGTGGGGGATTAAACTGAAGTGTTACACTTTAAAACTCAGGAGCATTTATAAATGGTGGAAAAATCTTCATGATTTTTTTTTCAAAGGATTTTTTTTTGCACATATATTTAGTATTAATTGCCTTTTGCTAAACCTCAGAGAAAATGGATATGTTTTCTTCTCTTCGATGAGTCTTGTTACCCTACGCAGGGAATTATTACTATGGGATAGGGATGAGGAAGATAAAGAGTTTAAAAGAAATGAACCTGAATTTGCGAAAGGTATCTGAAAACCACCTAAAAGTACATCCATCTGGACTTTTTAACCCAACCTAGCCATCACTGACAAAACCAGACATGAGGCCAGATGAAATCAAGAATTAGTTCGCGCAATAAGAATAAAAACAAAGATTACAATAAATTTGTAACTAAAATGCTCGCGATCAAATTAAATTGGACGCAAAACAATTGTAATTTGTTTTTCATGTGTGTGTGCGTGTTCGCGTGTGTGAGAAACACATTTATGGTTGGCAGCACCGCCTGACATCCTGGCGGGTGTTATGTTGGCTGAAGAGGGGGGGATTAGGTGGGGAGGGAGGGAGGGAGAAAGAAAGAAAGAAACTGGACTGATATGAAATAAATATATAAAGTTCTTGTGTTGGGTCCAATGGTGGGAGAAAAATCCAACCATTTGCTTTTGAGGTCGTTCGAATACCTGACCCTACACTCTGAGCTCTAAACATTCAATGGCGCAGCTCTTTAGATTTATTATACCCCCCCTTACCCCAACACTCCTTTCCTGACCCAAAGCCATAACCAGCTTTATAGGCAATAAAAAATATTGTTTATGTGAAACATGTTAAGGGTCAAAACTGAAAAAAAGAAAAAAAAAATTAAATGATTTGGGAGATAGGAAATAAGCTACCATGAAATTACTTTCTTTTTTAATTCTTAACTCTTCAAATTAAAAAAAATCTATTAAAATGTGTTTAAGACTACTGCCAATAACAAGCCACTTTATTTAACTATGAAATAACACTTCATTAGAGTTTTGAGTTTCAAAAATAAGAAATCAATTACAATTTTTATTGAACAAGGGACGATATTAATTTGTCACATCGCTAATTTTACTTAGCAAATAACATTTTATTAAATTTATTCCAGATGATAAATGACAACTGGCTTTTTAATTAATAAAAAATAATTTGCCCAGATATGTTTAAATATATATATAAACATTGAAAAATATTCAAAGAATTTATACTTAATTTTAAACTTTCTGTGGTTTCATTGTCAAAATAGTTTTCTATTTTAATAATTTGAACTCAAGTCAGTCTCATGATTTTAGTAAAACAACGTTAGTGCCAAATTCTGACTATTACATTGTTTAAGTTTCTCTATTATACATAAAAGTTCAAATCACAAGAAGGGGGAAAGATTATTACTAATGGGGTATACCTACATAATGACATACCTAAATTATATAATTTTATATATGTATATATAATATGTTTTCATTTACAAAATAAAATACAGATAAACATCCCTTGCTATGATTTGTTTACCATTTGACAACATATTAATGTTAAAAATAGACCTGATAGTTAATCAATGAAATATTTACTTTACCTTCAGTTAATTGTATAAAAAATTTCATTTGAATGGATAAGAGATTAAAAAAAAGTATTGTGCTAGACTACACTGGATTATGAAATATACATCTTAAAATAACATTAAAATTATTTTGATTACGTCTGAGTAAAAGTAATCTTACATTTTCGGTTTGGCTTACATAATGTACAGTAGAAACGTAAACAAGATTTAATCATCCAGCATTTTTAAAAAGTAATGTTTGTACAGGGTGTCTACCGAATTTTATAACTTCTTCATGACCCTATAAAAACTTAGATACATATTCAGGATCAAGAAGGGATTAAAAAAATTCCATAAATGATTTCCATCTTTTTTTCTTTCATTTCTAAACTTTGTTATTATAGTTTTAAATTCAAGCAAATTATGAGCAAAATATACCTGCACAAATAACTTGGCTCACAAAAATTCATGACCTTAAAGCTAATATCATGACTTTCATAACTGGTAGACATCCTGTTGAAGGAAATTTAAATTTAATATTAAAATGATTAGGTTACAACATGAATAGTAACTATACTTGTATGAAATAAAATAACATAGAGATAGTGGGATTTTTGTGTGTGTCTATAATGTGAAATATGGCTCAATATTTGTATAAAATATTTCAAAAATACTCAGAAATAAAGAGGAAAAAAATTATGCTTTTTGTAAATAATACTGCCGTTTAGGTTTTGAGCTACTATAGAACCTACGTTATTAAAAAAACTCTGCAACATAGACGTAAAATGACCTATGGATTATTTTAACATTGTCGGAGATACTTTATAATATGTTACGAATGATAGTTCAATAAGTAGTGATAATTTGTACTTCTTAGCATGGTTAATAAAAACGAAGTATCAAACAGCAAAAATAAACAAATCAAGTTATGCTTTGAACATCACAGGAACTAAATAAGCAAGCAATCCAAAGGTGTGTCATTTACAAGTGTTCCAACAATAGCTTTAAAATTTATTTTAAACTTTTTTATTTTTCAGTTTGGGGAATCATTTGTAATCTATGGACTTACAAACTTTTGTTATAAAATAAATACCATAGGGAATCTCATTTAGTATTTTAATTGCTATCTAAATAATGTGGCGTTTATTTAAATTTAATTAATCATAAATAAAGCCTCAATAAACATATAAATATATATATATTTAAATTATTTTTATAGCAATAAAAATAGCAAGTAGACATTAATGTTTTCTTCAGAACAAAAGTTTATTAATCGAAAGAGTGACCCCCCCCGAAAGGGTGAAAAAATTATATTCAAAGCTGGCTTGCACGCCAATGAAATTCTCAAATCTCGAGATATCCTGTTCAAAATCGAGATCACAGCACTTGCATTGTCGCAAATACACACACATCTGTTTGAATTAACGGCACAGAGAAATAAATTCTCACTTGTCACGTAAAATAATTGCTTAAAAAAACACGACATACGCGTAAGTTTACATATGAATCAATACGACACAAAAAAAACTCCAAGTGTCTGAATATCACTTATTTCCGCCAGGTCGCGACTATTGCGATTATTTCACTATGTATCGTGGTATATAACCGGCTTGTTTTATGCTGAAGTTATCAGTCTTTATTTTAAATCCTTTTTCTCAATTTGCGACTAGTATTTGACGATCGAGCAGCCTAGACCAGTTCATGTGGTAGCGGCGAGCGCCGCCAGGAGTGCTAGTATCGAAAGCAAAGTCTTACCGGCGGAGAAGGCTGAGAAGGCCGCGTTGGGCTCAAAACCGGGCGAGGTCCCGTTGAGCGATCCAGGGTCTAACCTAACGACGTCCTCCTGCGCCGAATGGGCGGCGGCGACGAACTCTTCCGCCACGACGCCGTCCCCTGTGGTCATAACGTCGAAGACGCACCAGTCCAGATAGGGGGTGGAGAGGTTGACCGAGGGCATGTGGCGGCGGCAACGGGCCATAGCCACCTCCCTGGGCAGCGCCTGCCCCCTGGCCGCGTCAGGGTCTAGCCTCTCGGAGGTGGGGCATCCCCGCGCGCACAGCTGCAGCCCCGAGGAGCCGGACAGGGAGAGCTCCTCGGGAAGTTGCACGGAGAGGGCGAGGTACCTGCCTGCTCGACGGACGATCACCCGGGTCGCGATGTGCCGCGCCCATATCTCCACCCGCTGACCCTCGTCGTGCACCGACAGAAGCACGTTCTCCTCGGGGCCGGAGCGTTGCGTGCCGTCGATAAAGACCAGGGGAAGAGGAGAGTCCGACTGTGCCTCGTACGTCTTCTCCGGGGAACATGTTCTGTTGCTGCCACGGACAATCACCGTCACCTGGAGGGCAAGACAATGTGAACGTCAGTAAATACTCCTGTAACTATGAGATCAGTTAATATACACGAACTTCTATTAATATATATTTTACATTCACTTTTAATACAATGGGATATCGAACCATCAACGGACGAGTGAGTCCACACCAATCCTCTTGGGAGAGCAAGGAAATTACATTTCGACTCTGCCCAGACTTGAAGCCAATAAATGAACGAAATCCTTATCTATATAAATTCATTGTCCCGACTTGGCATAACATTGACAAAGGTTTTTGAAAAAGCGTTGATAAGTTGAACAATGGATAGCTAGTAAACTAGGTGAAGCTAAGTAGGGCAACCAACCACTTAAACTTTTATGGAAAAGCGAAATATCATGCACAGAGCAATCACTCAGAGACATGCTAAAGCTGCGTACACTCTAGAGGCAGAGGCACGAGGATGCATCGTTAGTGTAGTGCTGACGGCGAGCGCCCAAATCTGCCTCGGCTCGCTGCGCGCGTCTATCCGCTGGGCTGTCGGTACATCAAAGCGAGGTGTTGCTCAGTGCGCGCTAGTCTGGACGCCTCTTTTGTTGCATCTGTCTCATCCTAAGCGTTTTTTCTAGTCGTGAGTGATTTTTGCGTTGCTAGTGGTGAAGGTATCCATAATAAAATGGATTGGGAGGACATGAACGTAAAATTGATTGGTGAGTTGGAAAAGAGACATCTCCAGTGGCCAGGAACTGCAGCGCGAAGACTAAACATTCGTCTGGTGTAATTGCAAGTCTGAAAGTAGTATCTTTTTTTTTTCCTTATTATATCTTTAATTCCGTTCAAAATAAAGAGAAGGTCTTCCTCAATCATCCTTGTGAAGTTTTCAAATTTCTCACCTTCATCGATGGTGAGGTCCTTTAAAGAACCGTGCTATTGCCAGTTAATCATCACCTATGTAGATATAGCTATGACCACCTACGTACGTATTTTCTTAATTTTTTTCTTTAACTTTTCCAACTGATATATTAATATGATAAAACTGACACAAGCTGCTGTGGTGTTGACGATTGATATCGTTGTTGCCTAGGTATGAATGTCATAGAAGTTGTGCACTGACGAGGCATTCCTCATGTGGGGTTCATGAAATGTCTGCTTGCGTGTCCTCGTTCTGCCACGTTCAGCTTCGCGGGTGCTATGCCTCTAGTGTGTACGCAGATTAATAGTTTATAAATATTTGATTGAAGAAAAATTCGCTAAGGTACTTTGATGATCATCCCTTATATTTCTCCCCAACCCCGCCCCGCCCAAGCAATCCTTATCCATATTATACATAAAAACTTCAGATAGACACGAAGCAATTTAAACTAATCCAATAGGGATTGGAATGGTAGGAACTGGTAGGGAAGAACGTAAAAGTAAAATACAATCATTACTGATTAAAAAAAAAGGAGTACGATCAAGGGTTATTCCTTCGGCTAATATAAATTAGCGTGGAAATAAAATTAGCGGCTCCTTAAAATTGAAGATATTTAGGCTAAATGTAAATAAAAGACTACTATTACAACTGAGGGCCTATTATTAGCAAAAATAGATGTAAGTGGTGGGACTAGGTCCATTTTCAACTAATCTAGTAGCTTTTATTTAAGTGAGGTATTTAACGTTCACTTGCTGAACCGACCGATTATACAGTAACCCCATGGCTTCTTTGGTGCTGAGTGACAGCTCACAGCCAATGTCTTTGAAAAGTTACCAGACCAAATTTTGTATCCCTACGCCGAACCATATGATCTGTAAAAAACATGTGATTAGCAGCTTTCACTTCTGACGGTCAAAATTTAGGTATATACCTAAATGTTGACTGTTAGGAGTCAGCTGTGAGCTGTCAGTCAGCACCAAAGAAGCCATGGGGCTATTGTACCTATTATTACAGAATGAAGATTTGTGCACAGTACTTAGATGTGAAGCCACTCTAAAATTGTTAAAAACGGCCTTTTCAACGCAGATTTTATCTAAATATAATTAATATTAACAATCTCCTGTATTAGGAACTTCTATAAACGCTTTATCTCCATTAATCTTTAATCAAAATTGATTCACGTGCAATATTGTTGGTGTAAATTTACGATTTCTAACCGACTGTATCACAAAGTTGATTGTAATGTGATAATGCTGATCAATTACCCAGATTTCTTCATAATTGGCAGTCCAGTCTAACGCGAGAGCGCGCCTTGAGAGTAGACCATTCGACCACAGAGTCTGATCATTCCTGATTGAGCGCCCGCGAGTGGTTAGTTTTCCCCACGGATGCAATACGGAGTTGATCGGGCGGCGCCCATGTTGGTCTGCTTGGTCGCGACCAATTGACTGCTGGCCGCGTTTTACTTAATTACAATTAGCGGTAACAACTGCTATTTAGTCCATCAATGGGCACAATTAAGATAAATTCGGCCAATGGCGTTTAATCGTCTTACAGGCCTTGCTGAGAAGAAGTACAAGTAACGGTTTTCCCTATCGTTCGAATAAATTAGGGGTTAAGATCTAATTTTTAAAAGGGGTGGTTTTATTTAAGTGTTTAACAACTAAAAATCAAAATCCATTAAATTGTATCCGATTTTTTATTTTGTCAAGGCGTCTTACTACTCGTTCGGTCTATAAGCATCTGTACCAATTACACTAATGTGTCGAGGGTGAGGAAGGTTAAATTTAGAGGAAATATGCTCTCATTTGCTGGAGGGAAAATGGAAAATCATTAAGGGTGAAAAAACCAGTACACACGACTAGTGTTCAAAACCTGTCATCGACAGTTCAATATACTTGCAGTGCACACAAGCGATATTCATTCCCTGACCTTCCCCCGTTGACGAAAACTTGAGTACAATAATCTCCCACCGCTTCTCATGCCAATGTTATCCGTGTATTACTACATATCCTGCGGGTTATCCACATTTATACATTAACTCGCTTTGCTCGTTGGGGGCTCCGCCCCCCAAACCCCCAGTGTGTTTTCTTTGCGAGTGGGTGTAAACTAATATAATTCCAGAGCTGTTTTTTGATAGGTCTTACTGTTTAGCCACAAGAGGCCTCCAAAGAAAGGTCCACACCGACTTGCTCCTCCATTTTGAATTTTTTTCGGAGATTAAAAATTTTTTTTTTTAACTTTTTGGAATTTTACCGTGGGTTACAGGCTAAAAGCTATAAGTTTGCCAAATTTCAAGTTTATAGCTCATCTGCAAGTGGGTAAACATTAATGTCAGTGAGTGAGTCAGCCGTGTGGCTTTATAGTACTATAATGGAGAAATATAGGAAAGATAAAATTTAGAAAATAAAGCCCGTATTGGCGTGAATAGAGTAAGAAGTAATTTAAGGTTTAAAAATAAACTCGAGATTCATTCGACAATACGAGACCAACTCCTTTGTCAGTATGCTTACCGGTGTGGGTTTTTGACAACCAAATTAATAGACCATCCTAACATGTATAGTAATGTGTTTTGTTACATTTTAAAATAAGAGATAGTTTATTTTTTATGTATATTATGTGTCTTTACTTTCTCTAGACCCCTCGGAAAGAAAGAATTGTTGATCGCCAAAAAAATCGAGCTCGAGATTTTGATAAATGTTGACATTTCATGACCCCCTGAAACCAATGCCGCAATGCCGGTTACCTTGGGCTAGAGCCTAAACTACTTTACCGATTGACTAAAACTTGGTATCTTAGAATGTTTAGGAATTATACTTCTAGCCCTAAATTTAAGGATAGTTTAATGAAGGCGAGATAGAGAAAAATCTATTTTCTAGAAATTCACTCCAACGATTTTGATTAAATTTTGTCTCTTAGACGCTGTTTCTCATTGTAAACAAGATAACTATAATTTTATCATGAAAATGACTGAGTTTGGTTACTTTACATAAGTGAAATTTTCCACTTTTCAAAATTTCTCCGCAACTATTTGAGATCCAAAATAACTTGTTGTAAAGTTGTAGTACTATTAAAGATACAAACCTTTTATTTGAAATATATTTGTATGAAAACCAATAATTTCTTAGATATTAGCAAGTATATAATTTTTAATTCAGGTTTTTGAAAATTAATTTGATTCTTATGCTCTTTGGTGGACAAAGATGTTTCTTTTTTTTAGTCTATTCTGTTACCGTGTTCCTAGGTTCTAATGTTATAGAGTAAGTAACAGTGTATATTATTTCATTTATGATCTTTGATTTCGTTTCACAAATCTTACTAGTTTTTAGTAAATGTCTATTTTAGGATAAAAGCGAGAGAAAGTGCACCGTAAGTACCATTTATTTTTTATTATTTAAAAATTGTCAATAGAACCCAGTAAAGCTCTTTAATGTTTACTGCATTTGTAAATGTTTGCGAGTTTAACGCAGGGTATGGTTTGGATTTACATTCGGAAGTTGACGTTAACACACGAGTTGAGGCGGTAATAGTCGGATTTATCTCGTTCTGGGCAGCGTATTCTAGTCTCTTGTTTTCAGTGAGCACGCCTTCTTTTGAAGAGTCCATCTCACGACCGATTAACCGGGATATCGGATACAACATTACGCTCGAACCAGAAAATCCTATTTTCTGCGCTACTTACCTCACCACAGTGAAAATAAAATCAGATCAGTTTGATAATGTTTTGCGTTTAAATTATATTTTATTTAAAATAAAAACTTACATATTTTCTAGTTGACTATAGAAAACCGCTCTTATCCTTATCAAGGTGTCTAGCCAGATTATACTTTAAAATTCCCCGACTTCTCAAGGTTTTCCAGAGCTAATTTCCAACTTTTTCAGTCATATATTTCCAACATAATTACATTTAGAGAGCAAATTTATGTAATATTATCTTTAAACACACACATATATTCTAAAAGTCACTCTATGAAGGGGTCGAAGGTCAAATAGCTGCAGATCACATGACCTGATGTATGAATACGTGAAAGTAGATCTATAACCCAGGGTTGCCAATATTTTATAACATTGAAATTCCCTGACATTTTTATGTTTTCCAGGCAAAAATATAATAGTTCCAACAACGTAATATAATGTAGCAGGAATGAGAAGATAGCTTAGAAGAGATAAACACACATTAGCATGGAGAGAATGGGTAAACCACCCAAGTGCACCTAACCGGGATTCAAACCTCAACCTTCCTGCCATTACATGCAATGCAAGTAATATATACCTCGACTCCATAATTAATGATAACCACGTTTACTAAAGTTTTTTTTAAAACTTAAGGGCTTGGGTCCATCATGAAAAAATAAATTTATTTTTTATTTGTTTATTTGAAGCTTTTTTTCTGAAGTATGGATGCACTGCTTTTCACACATTTACACAAAACATTTTATTTCTAGTTTTAACTAGTGGGTGGTTGAGAGGCACGCAACGCTTTGGATTCTAAAAAAAATAATCGTAAGCATGTAATTTTAGAATTGAAAAACATTAAAAGAAATCTGTAATTGATGCGCAGATGTTCTTGGATTACGTAATGCTACAATATAGTAATAGCCTTCACTGTGAAGTTCACAAATTACTATTGCAGTTTTAATTAATTATAATTACTAAGCGGAAAAATATTATTGTATAAATAGGTTGTTAGCAAAATTGTCTTAACACTTTCAAAAATTTTACTATATTTTAAAATTTCAATCATTTTTAGGAAAATTGAGAAATTCCCTGACCTTTCCCTGATTTTTCCAGGTCAAACCAAATTTCCTGATATTTCCCCGTTTTCCAGATGGGTGGCAGTAGAAAAAATTCAAACTTTTTTTTGCGGTCAACATTGATAACATTTCACTATTTTACTTATGTTATTTAATAGGTATTGATAGCATCTAAGCCACGTACGGACATTGCAAGGCAGCTCACTTCGCACGCCTTGCCCTGAGACATACATGTGTTGCGAGCCGTGCGCTTGTCGGTAAACTGGACGTGCTCAAAGGCGCCTCACTGCAAGCGGAGCGTCTCGTGTGGACGGGTCTGTTGTTGCCTAGCTTCACACACCATGGACGACAACGACGCTCTACGTCAAGTAATTCGACTTTATGAAATTAATCGTTTATTATGGGGTGCGAAGAGTTCGGAATATTATAATAAAAATAAGCCAGAGGATGCATGGCGTGAAATTTCAGTCGAAGTAAATATTCCTGTTAATGAACTGAAAAAAAAAGGTCAATTCGCTCTTGGGATCTTACAGACGGGAGAAATCAAAAGAGAGAGAGAGAGCAAAGTTACTGGATCAGGTATGTATGTATGTATTACAAATTAAAGAAGTTAAGCGTCATATTATCATAATTTAATGTATATGTACAGTACAAATATCCGCCTCGGTGGCGTAGTTGGCTAACGCGCGAGTCGTGTTTAGCTCAACTGCTGAGGACGGGGAGATTGAGGTTTGAATCTCGGTCGGGTGAACTGGGGGTGGTTTTTCCTAAATGGTTTTCCACTCTCCCTCCACGAAAATGCGGGTTCACTTCCTCTAATTCAACCTTCCCAATTCCTAATCCTTTAGAGTAATTAGTACTTAAAGCGTATAACCCGAACGGGTAGTAAGACGCGGTGCTATTATTATTATTATTATTATTATTATTACAGTACAAATACATTAAATTATGATAATATGACGCTTAACTTCTTTAATTTGTAATACATACATACATACCTGATCCAGTAACTCTGCTCTTTCTCGATTCACCTCTAACAAAACTTGTATTAACAACAACTTGTGAATGTATGGAATGCCAGGCCTCCACCGTGGTTCGGATTCCACGTTAAACTGTAGGTCCTCCACCATTTCATATCACAATCACCCTACCATTACACATTAGTGTAAGTGCGTACAACCCGAACGGGTAGTAAGACACGGTGCTAATAATAATAATAATAATAATAATTTAAATGGCTATCTTAATTAAAATCACAAATACAACATTACTTTTCAGATGCAGACAATATCTACACATCAAAATGGTTTGCGCATACACGATTTACATTTCTTATGGACAAAAATACACCAAATAACAATGCAGATAGCATGTACGATGTAAGTATATTTATACTTACAATTGGCTTTGCTATCGAAGAACACAAGGCGTAATATTAACCAATACTTACTTAACCTATTGTATTTTTCGATAGCTCTGTGTACCAAATATAATTTGAATCCCTTGCCCTAAATATATCCTAACTAATTCTAATAGTTATTTTGCCACGGAATTGCACCGTTTGTTGCAAAATGTTCAGCTAGAAGTCGTATCTTTGTGGCCGTGTTGACTGCTCTTCTAGGTGTGCTACCAATAGGTTGTGCGTGATTGTTTAATGGCTCGCAGTGAGCATGTGCTGAACAAAACTAACTTGTGACGCACTGTCCGTACGCGGCTTAGCAAAAGTAACAGCTACAGATCACATGACTTGATGTCCGAATATATTAATATGGTTTTAGAAGCTTTAGTAACTAGCATCTACTCTTCTTCCAGTCAAAATCATACTATAGTAACTTTACTACAGTATCCCCATGGCTTCTTTGGTGCTGACTGACAGCTCACAGCTGACAACTGACGGATTAAAAAAGTTACCAGACCAAATTATGTAACCCTACGCCGAACCATATGATCTGCTAAAACACATGTTTAGCAGCTGTCACTTCTGACAGTCAAAATTTAGTTCATACCTAAATGTTGACTGTCAGAAGTCAGCTGTGAGCTGTCAGTCAGCACCAAAGAAGCTACGGGACTACTGTAGTTGTCAGATAAAGCCAGGGTGACCAAATGCCTTTAGCGAAAACGAGGACAAAGATTCCCAAAATATAGGACATTCGAGTAAAATGTATGACGTTATAAAATAAAAGTTCAAAATGTACTTGTACAGATTGACTTCATGTGTTTCATTTGTAACCATAATACACGTTTAACTGTACGTATGTACATACATAATTAGGACGCTCGCCATGAGTGGTTGCTGAGATCATACCCGCAGCCAAGAGAAATAACAAATTTTATCATGTTAACACCGTGTTATCAAGTTTGCGGACGAAAACCAACGAATACTGCTATAGTGTTCATTGAAATGACCTCTTACGGCAGAGATTATAAATGTAGGGCCACTTTGAAAGTATACAACACCTAAAAATGACGAAATTATTCATTTTGTAAAAATGGAGGACGTTTTGTAAGTTTTTCAAAATTCCTCCCGGACATCGGACAGAGGGTTGAAATGATGGACATGTCCGGAAAAAGGAGGACGTCTGGTCACCCTGGACAAAGTCCTTTTTATGAAAATTTGACTGTATTCTGAAATTGGATTGTGTGAATACGCCAAAGTAGATCTAGAAGCTTTCTTAGTTGTCAAACAAGGCCCTCTATAAGAAAAATGGACTGTAGAGTCTGTCCACGATAGTTTTTTACATGGATGACAGTTCAAAAATCATATGTATAGATTTTGGGTTGTCAACACTTTAAAAAAGATCACTGTTTTGTTATAAACGTTAAGTTTTTTAATTACATGTTATATTTTACATTTAAAATAAGTTTTGTCACACTATTTCATTACTTTTAATAATTTATTATTACCCAATCCGAAACAATATTCTAAACATAATTAAAAGTACTTAAGTCTTCGATTTAGAATGTTATTTATGATGTGTAATATAGCGCATAGATTAATACCTTTTAATACAAGCATCGCATTTATTCGGAATAGAGAAAACACTTGACATTTTTTGAAAATACAATACATTATTTTATGATTATTTTATCGTGTTTCGAAATATTTAACTGAATACAATATTTGTATCCACTGCATGGGTGCATCATTGTAAAGAACTTGTTTCCGTCACGTTCAATTACATGGTTTAAATTAATCGGTCGCCATTGTGAAACTATGTTCGTTAGACCTTTTGTGAAAGCACTGTAAATAATACCTTTTTTAGGTGGAATAAAACGATAACTAAACTTTGTGCCCGATCTCAAATAAATATATAAATACTATTGGCCTAAATTACTGTGGTTAACTATCACAGTCATTCGCTACCATACGTTTTCATTACAGCTATCCAAAGTGACATGTCAGCTGTTGGCGTAGGGATACATTAAGGTATATTTCTAGTAACTTTGTGAGCTGTCATCCAGTACACTAAGGTCGTGAATGTACAATACCTATCATTATTATTACTAGTATTATTATTATTATTGGCACCGCGTCTTACAACCCGTTCGGGCTATACGCACTTACCCTAATGTGTAATGGTAGGGTGATTGTGAGATGAAATGGAGGACCTACAGTTTAACGTGGAATCCGAACCACG